>NQII01005141.1:0-154539 GCA_002778355.1 Clitarchus hookeri | reverse complement strand
TCCATGCTACGCTCCTGTTTAAATCATTTGGTATGTTTTAAGGGGTGGCGTAAATGTCCATCGTATATACATGTGAATACCATACCTTGTTTCCATACATAAGCAGTGCCGTTACTCATATTGTTTTCCATTCATTAGTAGTACTAGTACTAAGAAACCTAAATTAATGCAGTTTTCAGGGAAAAGAAACAATTTATGTACTTTTGGATGCACCACAAAGCACATACATATAACATTTAGTTGCATTTGTACCCCTACCCCGTGCGAGTTGTTTTGCATTCTTTTTACAATTTTCTGTTAACACTTTAGGTAATGTGTGGGTATGAACTGAGGAGTTCTTTCTTCTCTTCTGCTATAGAAACTTGTATGCCTTCTGTTGTCTCCATGGGTATAACAGAAGGTAGCAGAAATTTAGTATCGTGTAGTGCTGACTTAAACAACTAACGCCTCTCGCAGAATTTAGGCACCGGAATTTTCATAAAACCTTTTTTAAATATCGGAAAATATATTGTTTTGAAAATATGATACACTGCTTACTGCTAGTATCATACTAACATATTAAAATTAACACTGTTAAGTGGTAGGGGAATGCTAGTAAAGAGGAGAAAATACCCTATATAAACGTAACGAAACTATATTTGCTGTATGAATTAACGCTCCTCGTTATGATAATAATCTTAGATGTTATAAAATATATTTCGTTCGTATACTAAAATCGTGCAAACAAAATGAGTGGTCGTTAACGAAAAGACTATTTATTCATTCCACAAGGCACATAGAACGTTAATACTTTTAGGAAATGTAAGATGCCCCAAAGTTAACAAACAAGGATGCCCTACTCTCACAAATAATTCAAATTATTATACATTATTCGTAAATTGTTATCATTAACCATTTGTAGACTGTTAAACGACCAACATTTTAGAAAACATTAAATAATTTTGACACAGGGGAGATATTCCCTAATAGTTTTGGTTCTTGGTAATAACTGTACACTATGAACAGAGAAATTATTTAATTCGACTGCGTTTAAACACACCTGCGCACTTTAATTTAGCGTAAGCTGCGAAGTATGTAGTAAAGCTGGGTTTACAATAGAAACTTTATGCGTTAATACGTGTGCAGGAGAAACGAAAGATAGTTAACTTATTTATTGGTTTCCAATGGGACTTAGCAAATAGTGTGCGTTGTTGGGATTTCCTTAGGCGTTGAAATAAATAGATATATTTGATATCTCAAGTGAATCTTGTGCGGAGAACACATCAGATGGTGTTATTGGCGGGAAACGGTTATTTACAGCAATGTCAATATAAAAAATACTAAAATGTCGGGTGTGTGCACATGTTAACGATTATATTTTATCACAAAAATAAGCTTCTCTGAAAGAAAATGTCGCTGTTGAAGTATGATGAGCTTAAATATTGTTGCGATATACAAAGTTAGCTTAGGTACAAAGGTAAACACATCATCCTTGCCGCCTGTTTGCATGGCTAGAATTAAGAAATAAAACAATATTAGAAACAGCAAATACAGACGACGTGTTTCCGTGTAACAAATAAACGTGCACTGCATAATTCTAAATGCATAATTTTTGTTATTGTAAACTTATCTTAACGATTAACACCGAGTCATNGCTTCTCTGAAAGAAAATGTCGCTGTTGAAGTATGATGAGCTTAAATATTGTTGCGATATACAAAGTTAGCTTAGGTACAACGGTAAACACATCATCCTTGCCGCCTGTTTGCATGGCTAGAATTAAGAAATAAAACAATATTAGAAACTGCAAATACAGACGACGTGTTTCCGTGTAACAAATAAACGTGCACTGCATAATTCTAAATGCATAATTTTTGTTATNTGCAAATACAGACGACGTGTTTCCGTGTAACAAATAAACGTGCACTGCATAATTCTAAATGCATAATTTTTGTTATTGTAAACTTATCTTAACGATTAACACCGAGTCATTGTATTCCATGCATTCAACCGACGTTTAGTGTTGAAATAGTTATATTTTGTAATGTACTCTGAAGTAGAATATTGCAACTCTTCTTGTTATGTCTAGTTTTCATGCGTTCGTTAGTATTAACATTACTGATGATAATTTCAGTGTAAACGTTTTTCGCACTGTTATGAGTTCGACGTTTCAGTGTAGAATATAAAATGGTGTGCTGTGTTACACTCGCGTGATTGTAAACACACATGGCTACCAGCTTTTCAGACAATAACAACTAATGTACATCATTTTTGTAAACATAGATCTTACAGAGAGACAATTGTAATGTTGCTTTAAAACAAACTCAGTTAGAGTTGAGCCTTAATACGTTATCATCAATGTCCTTTTCCCGCAGAATACATAAGATTCTTGGCTTAATGAGATACACAGTCATACAGTGTTCGCATTCGTCTAAGTACGTAAATGTTGTACATATCTCGGGAAATGACATACGCACATACACGGAGAAACAAATGTGCGTACGTATCACGCCCTTACAACCCATAGGCTACTATTTTCAAAAGCGATGTTTATGTAGTTCATAATTGTTATTCCTAATATTAATTTTTCTAAAGGGTGGTATGGAGGCATTAACTTTCGATGAAAGCCACTGAGAAAAGTTCTTAACAATGTATACTCTTTAATCTTTAAAGATCTAGAAGAGCCGGGATAAACATAAAGAGTTTCCGTCGTGATTTATTATAAACCGGGCGGGGCAATGAATTTGAATTGAATATGCANCTTTAATCTTTAAAGATCTAGAAGAGCCGGGATAAACATAAAGAGTTTCCGTCGTGATTTATTATAAACCGGGCGGGGCAATGAATTTGAATTGAATATGCAGGATAGGGAGATTACTGGCAATTTTTTACAAGGCAAGACACGGATGAGTGTAAAAGTTAAATCAAATTTCGGAAATAAATTTTTATTTACATCTTTATTAGTTTTTTAAAAAAATGTACCTCTAGTTTTTACTAGTTTTAATAATACATTATAGATAATAGCGTTGAAGAATTTAACATACTGATTATTTGTACGAACAGTCACATTTGTAGTTAATCACAACCCCAAACTCTAAACATCTTGTCACATTGCAGACCTTCGTGTGTCTAACATATATTTCTTGACTAGTGTATAAACATTTTCTGTTAATTTCGCTTCAAATAAGAACGAAAAGAAAACGCTACTATGATGTATGACATCATTCACGCGTCAAGCGTGACGTTGGGTGGCTGACGGTGACGTCATGGTCGGGCAAGGTTTTGACGTGTCAGTAAGAGACATGGGTGATTCAACTGACTGACCTTAAACGGCTGACCGGGCGCCGGCCGGTAGGTATATATTACAGGGCGTGTGGCTTGATGGCACAGTACAAATACAAATGTGTGTTTAGGGGTCCTGCGTACTGGGTGGCACACAGCCTCATATTTAGTGTTGTCCTGATCATATAAAGTCGTTAAGCAATCCTTCAGATTCTTATTAAATCATTCTACCTACCTTTGGTATAGTAGGGACTGGAAATAAAATTTTTGATAGCCCAGCGACAACACATGTTCTTAAAAATATTATGGATGAAGTACTTAGTATTATCAGTATCAACTTCAACAGGACCACTAAAGACTTTCCAAACCTGATCAGTGAACGCTTTAAAAATAGACGATGCTTTCATATTGCACAGTGGTAACAGACTAACAAACTCAGTAAACATACCCAACAAGGTTAAAATTCATACGTTACCTTTCTTAGATATAACAATGGTCCCAAATATATCAAAATAAACAGTGCTCCGTGGTGCCTGAGGAATCTACGCCACTGCCTGCCCGACGTAGGCGTGCTGAGCCTGCTTACACTTTTGACACAGGTCACACAAACGCACGAAATCAGAAACGTCGCCCCATAAAGTAGGCCAGGCAAACTGTACAGTTATTTTATCTAAGGTCTAATTAACACCCAGATAACCACAAAAATGGAATCGTGAAAGTATAACAAAATCATAGGCCGTAATAATTCCGGTGCAAATATCTTACGAGCAAGCCCATTTTTTTCCCCATTAAATTACATAATCCCATTTTCAATGACACAAGGAAGCACTACACCACTGCTCAGGACCCTCTTAACCTGACTACAGAAATTGTTATACGCCTAGACTTGCTGTAACACAAATAACATACAAACAAACAATTTAACATTTAATATATATTAGGTCAATGAAATATACATAAAGCCATATATAGTATAGCACCCTGGAATATTCTTGACGTTAAGCTTGACGAGTAGACAACATTTACTACAGTTATTTTCTTTCTAGATTCACATAAAATTATTAAAAATAATTGACGTAATTGGGTAAATTGCTATAATATCTGGAATAATACAATCTGAATAAAGTTTAATTAAAAAATGTATAAATGCCAAAACAATTAAAGGAATTAATTGACTACAATGACTTTTAGACCATTACAAATAAGGGCAGTTGTATGCGTCCAGTAAAGCCTTCGTTTTATAAAACCGATACGTTAAAAATTACTATTAATAATACTACGTAAAAGATTGAGATTCCGGCGGAGGCCGTATAACGACTCTTCAAAGCTCCTACCGAATTAAAAGCTATTGAATGAGCACAACTAAAAATGAAGACAACAACCCACCGCGAGAGTCGTGGATTATTAAAAAAAAGGATTTTATGCTTGGGCAGCAAACAAACAATACACAACACGTTAAAACAGGCAAACATTGCCACACGAGGTTTTAGTTATAACCAAAACCAAATTTGGACTGGTGTCCGAAACGACAAGTTTGAAAAAACACTAACATTTCTGTTTACCCATGACAAACACAGCTGCACCACGCCAAAAACTAACACACAAAAAATAGTCCACTAACAAACAAACTTGCCCACGACTCACCGCTTTAATTGCCCTAACGTGCGGTGGCTCAGGTAATAATACAAATTACAAGGAGCCCTATCATAGCGTCACTTCCATTGGACGACTGGTGCGGCAATCTAGTTCATCGTAGAAAACTTCAGGCAACACGATCAGGAGACGGCAGGGCGTAGAATAGAAGGAGATTGCAATTTTTTTCTAGCCTACTCCAAAACTAAGTGTTATAAGTCAGCCCGCGGTAAGGACGGGAGTTAAGTGCTTCTCAGGGCTAAGTCCTATACGCCTACACAGGAAGGAAATCATGCAAGGAGAAATGCATCGCGGCAGAAAGGTTTTGGGCTGTCATGGCCAGATTTTGGCCATGGAAACCTCCCTAAGTGTACTTATAGCTAAACTACTATACTAATAAGAGAAAGGGAAAAACTGACATAGTCACGGCAAAAGCCCCGTCGACAGGAAATAATTAAAAAATTGTTGCATGCGTTATCAGAATTATCAGAAAATGCTACAGGAGACAGAAGGGTGGAAACCATGCACTTTATTAGTAGGTAGAGAAAATACTAATAGAGAGGGGGTGGGTGTAGAAGGAGCGTGAGCCGTGCAACGACTTTAATAAACAAGTTAAATCATAAAAAATTATGACGAACGAGCAGAGGGGAAATCAAGAGAGGGTGAACATGGGTGTAAAAGGGTGGGGATCCGAGCCGAGCAAAGAGTATACCACCGCGTCGAGTAGAAACCAAAGAGGTTGACTTACGCGATGAGCGCTAGCGTCGCAGTGTATTGTATACATATCTTTATTAAGCTGAAATCCCTGCCACAGTGCAAATACAAATGTTCCCGTATAGGGAAATAGTTTTCTATTTGTTTTTTTTTATTCTCAGCATATGTTAATGCGAGAAGCATTCTTCAATATAACTGATTTTTATTTTGGCTTCCCACCGTTATCTGAGTATAAGTGGAGCTCATTAACTTTAGGGGGGGGGGGACATCTTTAATCAGATCAAGGAGTAAATATACTGCTTCATTGGGGCCTTTATTAGCACTGCCTTCGTGATACAAGTAGAAAGCTGCGGTGTTTTGTTTAACTCAATGAATACAGTATACATTAACTCTCCGCTGACGCACGTAGGTCTCTTGCACAGGCAGTATTGGCAACTGGAGGTTCTGCATATAATCATACGATACGGCCATCACTGTTTCCATACAGCCAGATTCTTCCGCTACATTCTTCATTTTGCTATACAAATTTTTAGCTGCTCTCCTTAAATAAATATACTGCTCAGCTTCGGCACTTTTTTTTTTTTTTTTTTTTGCTGTGGGTTTTAAGTGCGGACTCTTAAATTTTGTGTTTAACTCTTCACATCACAGGTATCAATTTGTGGGCGGCCAAAAGATAATGTAAAGTTCTCATTAAAAATCTTTCGGAAAATATGTCTTGCATCTAAATATTTTTGTGTTTTGCCACGGCAGTGACTTTCTTTGGTAGGTAAGCTGTCGATGTGTTCTCTAATCATGATTCTCTTACAAGTAGGGAGAGCATTATTACTGGTACTATTTCCCCTTTGATGTTTGGTTTTTTTTTCAGGTGCTACAAATGCTCTCGATTGCTTTACACGCTTTATTGTGAGGGCATGCAATGACAAGAAAGCTCCCAAACATATATTCTTTCTTGTGGCCTCCACAATAAAAAAAAATGTAGTTATAAAGAATTAACTCTTGATCCTCCTTCCATGCATGTACTGCNTCTTGTGGCCTCCACAATAAAAAAAAATGTAGTTATAAAGAATTAACTCTTGATCCTCCTTCCATGCATGTACTGCGCTGCTTAATGTTGCAAGGCTCAATCAAGTATTGAGAGAAAACATCCTGCTCATCTTTTGTGGAGTGATGAAGGATATGCGTAAGGATTTTGAAAAACAATNTAAGTATTGAGAGAAAACATCCTGCTCATCTTTTGTGGAGTGATGAAGGATATGCGTAAGGATTTTGAAAAACAATCCATCTTACATCTGAAAAACATACACCCCTATTTTATATGACTAAACAATGTAGCTGTATAAGGTTCATCCCCAAATATTAACACAAAGAAAATTTTATTCACGTGCATTCTGGTCCAGTTGTCATTGCTGTTATTTGTTTTCCTTTACTATCAACTTAACAGTCACCCGTAACCTCGGCCTTCTGTGCATTTATTTCCACTTAGAATGGTTCGATTTTTTTTTTCATTCCAGTATGAATAGATGTTTCATGTTTTGCTAGATTTACATATACCAAAATAGTTATCGTAATAAATTATCAATAATAAACCAAATAAAGAGGAATACTAACATTCGCATAAATAAAGTTTCTTTGACAGAAATTCATTAGAGCATAGATATAATAGTCTGAAATAATGAACCGAGATATAACATGCGAAAGGGCCCCAGTCAGTGACTGAGGACCTTCTTGCATAGCATACCGAAAATATCATTGCTAGTCACGGAAATTTCGCGAATACATTTGAGTGTNGACTGAGGACCTTCTTGCATAGCATACCGAAAATATCATTGCTAGTCACGGAAATTTCGCGAATACATTTGAGTGTAAGTTAGACTTCAAACGTATACACATTTGACTTTCGTTTTAATTATATTGCAGTTTGTAAGTCACGCCCTGGGCGCATTTTAACCAGTAAGTAACACGCAAGAAAAAGAGGACCAAATCCTGTACCATNGTTTGTAAGTCACGCCCTGGGCGCATTTTAACCAGTAAGTAACACGCAAGAAAAAGAGGACCAAATCCTGTACCATCGGTCTAGGGTAAATGTTGAGCAATAGCCCATGAACAACTAACAGAGACTCGAGTACACAAAAGACTGAGAAGTATTGCTTGTTGCTAAATTAATGTACGAAATTAACGTGTCTCTAATAATTGCTGTTTCTGTATTACCCTTTCTCCTGACTGAGTTCCTTTCATTGTTTAAAATATCACTACACACATAAACATCAGATCTGGGATTAATTCAGTTTCGACAATTTTGTGACTGAAACTCTTTCTGCATGCCAGGATTCAGGTGTGAGAGCACCTTTTGTGAACGCTTCAGCTTGAGCTCTGCCAACGAACACAAATGTAGAATTAATTGTTCAAAAATGCTGTGTACGAATTACGCAATAGTTTAACTCCACCAGCTCATGACAGAAAGCCGCATGTGAGTGACAGGGAAATAAGGTTAATGCGAGACTGTATTTGGTTATATATTCTGAAGGCCCGCTATTCCGAAAAAATACATTAAATGTGTATATTTACTTTAATTTGGTGGAACGTTATACGTATAATTACGACCCGATTGATAAATTTATGCTGACTGTAATGGGAAAGCCAAACAGAATATAATTTATTAGAATTGGTGGCTAAGAAGTCGAGGAGAGAGGACGACATATCACGTGGTGCATCAGAAAAAGAAGTGAGACGTACCGCATCTCTGGCTGTCTTTTTCTACTCTAGAACACGACACATACAATTGGCAATGCGAAAAACATTCTGTTTCTAAATCTATTCCGCACATTTGCAATGACTGCCCTTGAGCTTTATTTATTGTCATTGTAAATGCCAATCTGACTGAAAAGGGTGTTCCTTTAAAGTGAAAGGCAATTTCTGATGGAATAAATGGAATTCTGGGAAGAAGCACATCTTCTCTTTGAAAGCACCTTTCAAGATGGTAGCTTCTATAGTATTGCCCATATTATTTTATTGCAAGGCGTGTGCCGTTGCAAAGTTTTGGTGGAATGATATTACGAAGTAAAATGACTGGCACTCCTATTTTCAATTTTAATATATGTGGATGCAATCCTGGAACATCAAACGAATTAAGAAATTCTGGCGGATAATTTACCGTTTCATTTTCGTGTAATGTTACATCCACAGATTTGTATGTNCAAACGAATTAAGAAATTCTGGCGGATAATTTACCGTTTCATTTTCGTGTAATGTTACATCCACAGATTTGTATGTGACATGATCGCTTGTCGATAAGTATCAACAGATATATTAGTATCGATATATCGATATATTGTTTTTATATAGATATATAGATCTGTTGCTAGGTTGCGACTTTAAATTGTTGACATTNTAACATGATCGCTTGTCGATAAGTATCAACAGATATATTATAATCGATATATCGATATATTGTTTTTATATAGATATATAGATCTGTTGCTAGGTTGCGACTTTAAATTGTTGACATTGCATTTTTGGCGTAGCATTGTTGACTAAGGCGCTTCCTGACGTGAAAACAGGGTAAATATGAACTTTTTGCAGATTTTCGTACCTTTGAAGGTAATACAGATAAAAAATAAAGGTGTTCAAACACTCGTGGGAACAAAATTACGGTTTATAAAAAAAAACAGAAATAAAATCGATTGATTTTTTCGGAAGTTACACGCGTCCGAACACGGGACACAAGTTTTATATATATATATATATATATATATAGATCACTGTATTCGAAGTCGGATCTGATGGGGCTTTCAGTGAAGCCCGTAGAAAATAAGCTGTAGGACTTTCTGAACGATGGGGGCTGATACGAGTTGCCTGATGGTTGCAGGTTCGTGCCAGTAGACGACATGGACGAAGTTCTCCTCGTGCCAATATCGTGCGGACGAGCTGAAGAATATTATCTCAATTTTATTCTGCGATGTTGTTTGCGTTATTTTCTTCTTCACATGAGAGAATAACCACTATGTACATTACATTTATATAAAAATAAATTATATTGTGAAAGAATAAAGTGTAGGGAATGATTTTTCTATATTAAATAAGTTGATTCTTTGGGTTCATAATACACACTTCATGTTTTATCACCACTCGCATATTTTGTTGTCTCAGTACACGAACAGCCATATTTTTTTAAGGTTTTGATTATCTCAGTAATCAGAACCACACCTTCCGTTCAAGTTAACCATTGGTTAAGGTATAGTAACCCATTGATTAACCTTAATAATACATTGGGAAACAGGAAAAAACAGCTAACCAGGACTTAAAATGTAATCTGAAGATAATTAGAACACAACGAGACATTGTGAAGCCGGGCTCTAAGTACATAATATTTCTATAAGAGTGAGGTTTTTCCTTTTAAGGTTATCCTGAATTGGGAAAACCAATAACTCAGGTACAAGATCAATATAATGCCCTTTACACTTGTCTTTCGTTTTCACATGACCAGCTATCTGAATGGTAAACATAGTATATATAATTGTTTTTATTACTGCCAATAAGCCTGGCCAGTGTGTCTGTTCGTATCCATATAAAATAAACCACATTTTTTATTAAAAAAAAATTTAACCGATAGTTTGTTTCATAAAGAAAGCAGCAGATCTGTGTAATTAATATGTATAGTCTATTTGCGGTTTCTCCAAACGTAATGAATCAAACCTCTGAAAAATCACCCCATAAGTGATATGTTTGGTTATTTGATATACGAGTATGTGCAACGTTTCATGAGAGGGTTACAATTATGTTAACATAAAAGTACGCTGATGTTTGTTAAACTGAACTTTTACTTTCATTATATCTATAAATCATAATATTTCATTTATAACTATTAGAAACATAAACAGGGTGAAAATCAGTGTGTCGGTAAGAAACAGTTCTCGTGCAAAATATTATTAAATTGAGTGCGTACGAATGCGGTGCATTTTCCATTTGGTGTGATTTTCTGAACTTAGCTAAGCTTTGTTTGCATGAGGTGGAGAAATTACCTGAAAGTAGAACTTAAGAAGGGATTCAGAAAAGTTGGAAGTAACCACGAATAGACTACAGTGTATATAATTTCGGTGGAGCTAAGATTTATTCTACTCAGGTTGTGAAGCTCAATGCTTATAGTTTTGTAACAAAAATTGTTCGCCACTTAGTAAGCGCTAGTGTCGCATGTGTACCTAATTTTTCAATGTTCTACTTTAAAAAAATTATTTTAATAATCACATTTCAAATATAAAATAACTACGTATCTAAGTAAAATCTTGGTATTTTATTGTTCACGTTAATTAAAAGCGACCTGACCTCTTTAGAACACTGCGCACCTAGCGGCGGAAATTTCCCTTATGCCAAACTCTCCCATAAGAAAACAAGTTTTGTTCCTAAACTGAGTGAAATAATTGTTAGTGGAGCGTACCCGGCCAGCAGTGTCGGCGCACTCCGGACTCTGCGCGGCAAGTATCAGCAGTTAGTGAGCACTGCGCAGCGGCAGTGTCAGGTGACGGTGCCAATTATTGCCAGCGATTACGGCACGTGGAGCCGGCTTCCGCTAGAGCAGCAGTAATTGGCATTGTGTCGTGTTTGACGTCGCTCGTAGGTCGGGTTTCTGCCTGCGAAAGAGAAGAGGGATTGTACAGTGGCTGGGCGAGAGGGATTTGCGGCGGGCGCTCGACATAGGATACCTGATGATGGCTTTAGCAGAGTTAGTTCCGGAACGGCGGGCCCGCTCACCGGCTTACGTCCGCCGCGCTGAGGTCTGTCGGCGCCTCCTATTAATTCAGCCCTGCCCGCAGACGCGCACTTAGCCGTTTTGGGTTCATTGTCTTCGGCGGACTGTAGTGGTGGATAAACTGGTGCACTGCCCATTCAAAGAGGCCACAATTCATTACACAAACTTTGCGATAGTAGAAACAACCATTGTTTAATCAAGGTCGTGTAAAAACTTAGGTTGATGACAAAATATGTAAGTGTTAGATGACCCATCTGCCGTTTTAAGCATTGCCAATCGATATATTGTCGGGCTACTGTAACTTTTCTAGCTATAGTTAATGTTATAAATACTAGCTTTAGTCGTGGGGCGAAGGAGAAAAATGTAAATCAATATACAGTCCTATTTATAGACAATTTCGTTTACGGCGAATCATACGTGCTTTTACCTTATTTCCACCTGTCACCAGAAGAATCTTTTTATACACACTTTACTACCTTTAGATTTTGAGACTCTATATATTTCTTCTTAAATCCGGATAAGTTTACGCGTCTTTAAGGACTGCTGAGTAGCTGTAGGAAAAAATCGCTTCGTACAACGATATTGACAGTAGTTCTAAGGCCACTTAATACGCGGGAGTGAAACATCAGAAAATCTCAGTATATGTAACACGAATTCAAGTCACTCTCGCAAGCCAAAATTTCCTAACTTGCTAACAATTATGGCAGAAAGTCACTCGCTAACAATCTTCTGTGGACCAACATCCCGTGGAGTAGCCGAACCAATTGAAAATATTTCATAGACTGCAAAAGCCAGCCACTAGGACAGGGTTCCAAACTGGTTGTTGTGAAATTTACGTATTCAGATAATAATATTTTCGTACTGACATGAAAACTTCCGCAAATACGTAAAAGTAGAATAGTATAGCCGAATCGAAGGCAACGAGATCCCGGACAGGAGCCAGGCGCCTACCGGCAGCCATGTTGTAACGTCACCCAACCACAATATTCGATCTGGGGGACCTTGACCTCACGCCCATGACCTTAACCCCGTGCCCATTACCTTGGATAATCTCGAACCCAAAATTTCCCACAAATATCGCAAAAAATTCTTAAGAAATCCCAAAAATAAAAAAAATTAATTAAAAAAATTATTTTTTTAAAATTGTTTAAAGATGTAAACGCAGAAAGTCCTGCGTTTACATCTTTGGCAGGTAGAGCTAGTAAACTCCTGGTTATAATTCGATGNTTAAAAAAATTATTTTTTTAAAATTGTTTGAAGATGTAAACGCAGAAAGTCCTGCGTTTACATCTTTGGCAGGTAGAGCTAGTAAACTCCTGGTTATAATTCGATGGTCTGTCTAGGCAATTGCACGATACAAGCCTGTCGTGAAATATCAGTCAGAAAGTATACATGTATGCAGTAATATTTCCATGAGTCGTGAATTCGATCCGGCAGTCGGTTTTATTGTAGGTGGTATGCTCGTCCTTTTTACTCTCATCGAAAACTTTGAGTGGTGCTATATTTTTGAAAGTGAAATGCTCAGTACGGGTGACTGAGCATGTCAATCTTATGCATTTTGTAATTGAGTGTACATATGTTAGAAGTTTCTGTCCATTTTCAAAGTTCATGTTATTGTTAACAAATGGATAGGTTTAGCTAATCAAAAATATTTTTACAATTTCTATTTGACCTTATGTGCGACTCTCTCTCTCGCTCACATTGTGCTGATGTCCGGTCTGTAGCCGAATGATGATGTAGGGGAGACCGAGGAGTGTTGTGACATTTTGTACGTTTCCTAGCATATCATGCTCAGTTATAGTTCAATATCAGNATTTTCTATTTGACCTTATGTGCGACTCTCTCTCTCGCTCACATTGTGCTGATGTCCGGTCTGTAGCCGAATGATGATGTAGGGGAGACCGAGGAGTGTTGTGACATTTTGTACGTTTCCTAGCATATCATACTCAGTTATAGTTCAATATCAGAGTTCTATTAACTCAAGGTACTTTGCCTTTTAAACTAGATGAATCAAGTCTCAAATCAAACAAATAGTTATAATTCATGAGAAACAAATTAAAAACCCAAACACTGTCTAGTGTCACAACTCTCCTACTACCGAGGTAAGTTGTGACAGAGGCTAAGGCGAGTTGTGACAGACGTACATTTGAGGATTTTATGGAAGAAACTTTAATTGTAATGCTATCGTTGGTGATTAAAATGAGTAATATAAGTAAAACGACATGTGAACACAATTTGCACCTTTTTATTCGATCTTTGGTACATACTGCAAACTACAATAACAGTCTTATGAAATCATTATAATAATTTAAATTAATACAAGAATTATTGGCACACATTATGAGATCAAGACAAAACACTGAGCGTTATATAAGCCAGTGTCACTAGAGTTCCTCTCTCTGCCGATGTCATGGTGCTGACGTGCTTTAATCCCCGTCGCGCAATATTTCTGTCCGGCTTTTGAACCGTTGTTATCCCGGTATCGTCCATGTTCCATATATCTTTAGCATCAAGTGAATACTTGCTTAATATGCCTGTATAATTGTCAAAAAATGCACTCACATTAGTTTTATTAAAGCTAGTAGCGCGAGCTATGCTTGTTGCATGAGGTTAGCTCCTCTGATAACCTGAAGGCCAAGCGTCTTGTTTCTTTTGTTGTCATTCCATGATTGGAAGCAGCGCAAGTCAACAAATATTCGCATAAAGTATTTTCTTCCTCGTCGGTAAAAATTGTCTGACTTTGGTACCCGACAGATATAGGCTTCAGTGCTGGATTTTGTTCTAGAGATGTTTTCTTTTTTATACATCGAGACAGTGACATGTAGTTTAGATTATACGAACTAGAGGCAGTTCGAAGACTCTGCCCTCGTAAAGTCACCTCTTCATAGGCTAGTTCGTAAATGTCTGTACTGGTCAAGCCCCTGTTCGTCTTCCACACGTATTGGTTAGGCATCCTAAAACAATAAAATAAGCCCTTTGTATGCAAAGCCACACCAAACAATACGTTTACAACCAAAACAAACCAGTTATGAGTATACCGAGGAGAGTTGTGACAGCTTGTCACAACTCGCCTAGGTGCGCAAAACCTGCGATTTAGCCAACTCATGCTTATAAACACTAAACACGAATTGAATTTAGATAAGCAATGCCACATTTTAATAGTTAAATAGTCAATGCTTGAAAGGTGTAACATTGCATTACAATTATCCTAATACATATCAAGTAATACTATATGCAAATATTGGTTACAAACTTACTTTTGTCATTTTCTTCCGAGCTGACGTCGTAAACAGAATACCGTCCCGCACAGGTCACAGGTCACCGGCGCGCACTGCATAAAGCGGGGGGTCGACAACGAATGAGACGTGCGACGTTGCCAGGTCGCTAACTACCATAAGTTCTGAGTAATCGGCTTTGTCACAACTCGCCTCTTTCACAACTTTCCTCGGTCTCCCCTACATCAGTCTCTCGGAAGCAAAGCTGAACTCACCATCCATTTGATGTGCTGCCTTGCTGGCAATCTGGGGTATGTCTCCAGACTTCACGGCCTGAAAGCCACATCGATATTTTTAACGTCCTCCAATTTCTTCAGCATTTGATACATTCAGCAGTGCTCAATTTCACATGAGGTAGCATCCATTTGATATACTGTAGCTTCTGTTCCACTGTATCCAGGTTTTCTCCTTACACACGATACTGTCCACATGCATATTGGCTAGAAGCACCACAATTTCCTGCTTCGAATTTATGATAATATGTTTGTTGTCTTCAGCGAATCCCAATAGCATGTAGAGTGAGGTAGACACTTCGAACTTGCCTCCAGGATATATAGGAACACTGTAATCATCTTCGATATCCCATCCTGCCATATTGGCCACAGACAGCTCATTCGGCATGAGAAATATATTATTTTTGATAATAGAGTTTATGCCCACATCTCGCCTGTTAGACCTCGTCATCATTAAGAAAATACGTGAAGCTATATATCAGGTGAAGAATTCCATTGTTCGATATTATCATTACAGGGTTGGCTCTATCTTCTTTTGTCAGTCACCCAAATTCGCAGAAAGACTGGCAAGACAGAGAACAGATATCTTAGGAATTTATTGCTCTCTGAATTTCCGATGATAATGAATATGAGCAGGAAAGGCTGCTGTGTGTAAATTTCCATTTTCGTGACATCTTCAAAAATACATGCTTTTCGGTGTTTAGGTAATCTTCCATCACGATCGAATTCGAAACCGATAATGCAAAGGAAAATCTCGTTTGCATGTGTTAACACTTTGGTGAACTGTGGCATACTTATTACAGGATTTGCACCACACTTTGTTTTATTGCTTCTGATCATCGTTAATCTTATTCCGATCTTCTCAAATGACTCTCTGCTGGTCGAAGATTGTCACTACCATCTACAGAGCTCTCTTCGCGACGACCAGAAAGTAAATTATGTTTAGCAGTGACGCGGTCAATTTAAAACTTGGAGGGAGCATAGACGAAAATTCGCGAAATGTATTACTCGGACTGCCATTGAGGTATATGCCACTGGCAAAATTGCAGTTTATTCATATTACATTGACTGGCAAGATAAGTTGAGGTGAGTTGAGAGATTTTGATGGCTCTTAACCACAATATCTTGACAGCAGATGAGATAGCATTGAGGTGATAATGGAGCAACAGGAAGCGAAGACTCAAATGATCACAACTCCACATGTTAGGCACCTACTACATCTCGTAGTTGTAAGTCAGCTTCGTTCCTTCCAGGTACCGCCACATTTCAGAGGTAGGACGCAAGTTACCGAAACTGTCATTGTAGTCTGCAAATTTTTCATATTTCACATAATTTACCCAGTGAGTACCGGGCCCAACTGTCATGTCCAGATTAAATATGCCGCTCTTATTACATTTTGTTTTCAGTGGCAATTCGCCTCTCATATACACTCCTCTAAGATAAGGTATATTCAATTTGCGTGCAAAAAGTTCCATATCCATGTTAGTGAGTGATCATTTTAATAGACATTTCATTAACGCCTGTTCCTGCTGGGCTGCTTTTGCACACTTCCACCTCCTAATGGGTGTGGCCTCATGTACAGGCTTTGGCAATTTTTTTGTACCCAAGGTGATAACTTCCATTTGCTTTGTGCCTTTGGGCCTCAGTAACTACTTCAGATCATTGGATGCTGTGTTAACGGTTTGGACGACACCACACATAGCTCCGATTAGGACACCGAGAGCCCCGAGTGCAGGCAAAAGCAAGAAAATCCACCGCTAGATGTTTTATTAATATCTTATTCTTTTTCTCCCTTTGTCACAGCTTTTAGTTTTACTTGCGCCTTTCGCTTGCTCTTTGCACCCATGCACATCTCCACCTTGGCTTTCATAATGTTGAAAATGCTGCATGTGGCAATTTTTTCCTCCTTGTATGGTGTCTGATGATTTTCTTATCTGGCCGGCCTTCTGTGCAAGTATCTTGTGTGCCTGGTGCAGCGCTTGTAGATCCTTGTACTGGGAGTAAGTATAATCGTACTGCTTGCATGCCTGTGTCACCAAATGACAGATTTTAGTAACCTTCATTCCGGACCCACAGAACTTGAATTCGGGAATGTGCAGCTAAAACGGTAGATTGTTGATCAGTGTATCGACAACACCTCTTCTTACCTCTTCGAGACATCAGGTGAAATGAGCGCGAAAAGCATAAATAAGCTTCATGTACACTTTCGTATTTCAGTTTCATTCTAGACTTGGAACAGTATGGATGTAAAGTGCTCATGTTGCATATTCGTTCTGGCTTCTGTGGTAAAGCATTTACAGCTTTACAGAGTGTGCATTGACATGAAGCATATAACTTGCAGGATTAAAACTTCCAATATGACATTTCAGTGCAAACTCTGCCAGAGGCAGTTTACTCAGGGTGATATTCGGAAGAGACATTCTAGAACTTATGGCACTGGTTCTCTGCAAATGCAGTCAGCACCTCAGTTAGCACAGCATGAACCACATATAGTATCATATGTACCGCGGAAAGCACTGCAGTTAGCACTACACACACCACAGTTTGTACTGCACATACTTCACTTAGCACCCTATACACCTCATACACTGCAGTAAGCCCCACATGCACTGCAGTTAGTACTGCATGCATCACATGCACTGCAGTTAGCATTACATGCACCACAGTTATCACTGCATGCACTGCAGTTAGCACCAGAAGCACTGCAGTTGGCACCGCAGTTAGTACCGCAGTTAGCACCGCATGCACCGTAGTTAACACCGCAGTTACCACTGGATGAGAGTAGTGGTAACCTACATTTTATCAAGCAAGATGTTACTCTACCCATACACATTACTGCTGAAGATGAAACTATACCCCACGAATCACGACATGGAAGCATATTTCTGAATCCTGTGAGGTGCATCAGCAGAGGACCATTAAATTGCATGAAAATGGGTTCTACTGAGCCTGCTGGAAGAAAAGAATGTCCTTCGGTTTTAGAACATGTATTTTTATTCAAAATTGCTCCAGGAACCAAAATACCAGCGACTGACATGAGTACTGCAAGCCAGGGATGGTGTGGGTTATTTTCCTTGCAGTGGTAATGAAGCCATTGTGCATTCTACAGAAGGTCTTCCAAATTTCATATTTTTTTTTGATNGATAATGAAGCCATTGTGCATTCTACAGAAGGTCTTCCAAATTTCATATTTTTTTTTGATAATATAGCATGCGATAAACAAAAGTACATCCAGCAGGACTTTAGCATGGGATGACATGTGAAGTTGGACTGTGTTTACATCGGTCANGCGATAAACAAAAGTACATCCAGCAGGACTTTAGCATGGGATGACATGTGAAGTTGGACTGTGTTTACATCGGTCAGACTTATTCATGCATTCTCAAACAGCTGCTCCAGAGCAATGCAAATGGGTTGGTATTGTCCTGCATGGACGATATTAATTTCCGAAATTTTTACTATGATCAAGTCAATATGGACATTACATTATTAGATTTCAAGAGTCTGTATGTTCTTGCTGTTCTTGTGCTGGAAAGACAAGGGCGAATTTTTGACAATCGTTAAGGACTGGCTCCTATATAATGGAAGGTACCGATGGGGATTCGATCAATTCATCGCCGAATGTCAAGAATGAGTTACAGAATATCAAAATTTGGTCAAATTATGAAGCCGAGTCTTGACAGAGACGAAGATGGAGGTTGTCTCGTACAAAGAAACGATGGAACTTGTGATGCTGGTAAAAAAATAATTCGAAATATTGGCGAACCGAAACGATCTGAGGATGCTGCTGCTAAACATTTCGTTCTCAAAACTGGTAATGCCATCATTTCAGAATTGCAAAATATTCACTTCTTTCAAAACTACCTGTCCGAGCTCGGCGTGAGAATGGAGTGTGTGAAGACAGAGGTAGTCCACTATATGGTGGCCATATAAGAGCATGTAACGAGTGTTCAAAGGGAAATTACCGACAGATTGAATGTGGCATCTTCGCAAAAAGGAGNGCCATATAAGAGCATGTAACGAGTGTTCAAAGGGAAATTACCGACAGATTGAATGTGGCATCTTCGCAAAAAGGAGGGAATCTGAAAAACCTGGAAGCATATATTACATGTACATTCACTACCTCAATTTCCTACCTCACCACGAAAACGGAAGCTCAAAACACACAGGAGCTACATATTGGTTGTCTGCAGCAAATGCTTGGACAAAATTGAATGTATTCTGTTGCAGATCCACTATTAAACCTATTAAAGAGAGCAACAGTAAACATTTCTATGCACTCTGTTGTCGGACATTGCTAGTAACCTGCATCGAGCGATACAGTCTGTTCGCTTACAGCATTTGCTCGACAAAAGAGTTAGATTTTCGCACGAACTTATAAATGAAGAAATATTGAAGCCCATTATCGTCGTTTTGATGTACTCTGAGAGGACGATAGAGCACCTGTAGTCGTGAAAACAGAAATCAGCGATACTGCTGAGTCTATGAAGAAGCAGAACATGGTGACGTACAGACAGATCGGGACAATGAATGAGATGCAGATTTGCTACGCAAGAAAAAGGTACAGACGAGAACCATCAAACACTATGAACTTGTTAGTCGAGAACTACGATCGTACACACCTCGTAATAATGATACGACGAATGGTGTATACAGGCATAATGATAAATGTTTCCTTGGTGCTGATGAAATATAGTTTATAACAGGTGGTATCATCCAAGTAGGTGATTACAAGACTTGTGAAACCCCGAGGCTTTGCGAATTTCTATTTCACAGGAAGCCCAGAGAATTTACAGAACTCAACCTGCTGGAATTGAAGACATTGCTCGAACTCATGCATGCACATTACGAACATAACGATCCTGTGATCACAAAGATAACCCAAAAATCGATATTCTCGCAGACCTCTTCAACAGAGTAGCACTGATAAGTAGCGAAGTTCTGAAGAAGATAGACAACGACAAGAACACCGACTATGTATTCTGGGACGACCATAATAAGCTAGTTGACAGGCTTCAACGACTGCTAGCTTCGTAAATGGTTCTAAATGACTCCTACACTAAAGAGATAATTAAATAATCGAAGAAAATAAGAAAGGAGACTACATACAATGAGTCGATTGGGAATGGCCAATGAACTTCACGCATCTGCGAGATTCAACTATCGTCGCCGCAAAGTCGTGATATGTGGGTGAACGATCTATTTCAAACCGATATCTTCGAGATGATACCATATGCTCGGGTCAATAAGGGCTACTAATACATGTTGACTGTCATCGATGCATATAGCAAATTCGCCTGGGCCAGGCCATCAAGTCGAAGAATGCACGCCAAGTCACCAAGGCCATCATGACAGATATATTGCGCGAAGGACGCATCCCTGCTAATCTACAAATGGACAAGGGCAAGGAATACAACAATGTGAAGTTCACGGCCCTGATGAAGAAAAATAACATACATAATTATTCAATTTACAGAAATCTCGAAGCATGTATTGTCGAGAGGTTCAACAGGACTCTGAAGGGCAAGATGTGGAGACATTTTGCTGCGAATCGCACCTACAGGTGGTTCCCAAAACTCGTGCTCGAATATAACTGTGCAGTGCACTTGACCACATGCAAACATCCTGAATACTGAAATACAACTCCTTGCTTCGGATCTTGTACACTATTCTGAAGAAGAGGGACCCACACAAGCATTAAGCCAAGGTTGGTGACCTGGTACACATCTTCAAACAGAAAGACATGTTCGAGAATGGGTTCACAGCTAATTGGAGCCCCAAAACTCTTTCGTGTATGACATATACGAGACTATGCTCCGAGGAACTACTTTCTCGAGAATTTGAATAATGATGCTCCGAGGAACTACTTTCTCGAGGATTTGAATAATGTTCCCATCCATGGTGGTTTCTACACATAGGAGATCAAGATTTGTATTTGGTCGAGAAGGTGCTGAAATGTCATAATGGGTGATCGTATATGAAGTGGTGGGTTTTCCCAGCCCGCTGCTCTTCCTGGGTCGCTGATGCGGACATTGAGCTGTGAACACTGAAGATTTCAATTAATATACCTTTATATATGCACATTTTTTTGTGTTTACTGTTGATATACACTACTGAATAAATTTTGTGTAAATATATGCGTTGTTTAATTTCTTTTTAATTCTCTATCGAAAAACAACTATTCTTATATATAAATAAATAAACAGTTACATTGATATTAAAACAGAAATTAAATATATTAATTTGCTTACTTTGTAGGTATGTACCTCGTCACCATTCCTTACAGATCGATAGAACTCTTGGCGAGAGTAAATTATCTCTGATGTCTGAAACAGGAGTTACCTGTGCGTTGTAGTGTACGATACTAAATATAAATGTACAACAATAGATATGCTATAATGATGGAGTGAGCTGAAAGGATTCGAGTGAAAATGGGTTATTAACCTACTAACTAACCAATAAAAATTGGTAACCTGAATGTCAGAACGATATAAAAATACATTTTAAATGTATTTTATTAATTTTTTAGTATTTTTTTTTACATTCTTAAATTTCTTTGGAAATTTTGTTATTTCTTTAAATTTCTTTGAATTTTTTGGGATCAGGTTTATCCAAGGCTAAGGTCGAAAGTCAAAGTCAAAGGTCATGGGTCAAGGAAAAAAGGTCACATGGATCCAATATTGCTGCTGTCCAATAAGAATCACAGAGCGGGCGGTCGGCATCTGGTTCCTATCCCGGATCCCATTAAGCTAGAACATACACAATCATTCTACTGATTTGCCACACATGAAAAAGATATTGAAGAGAGCCCTCGAACCCAATGCTCTGGTTCGTCAGTACATACGATCGTACACATCTCGTAATAATGATACAACATACCGCATATATGTACATGCATAATGATAGATGGTTCCTTGGTTTTAATGAAATAGTTACTCTCAGGTGGGGTTATTCAAGTAGGTGATTACAAAGCGAGTGGAACCCCCAGGTGTAGATAGGTTTGGTATGTCCGAGTACAAGGGTTGGATGTTATAGTGCCATCCGCCATCTTGGATGATGTCACAATCATCATTTTCGATTCCACCATTTTGTTTCTGTCAGTTAAAGTGCACCACCAATTCCTGTAATGTTGTTTATTGCTACTAGAGTGTGCCACACTATTACTCACCTATGTTCGACACCACCATCTTGTTTCCATTTGTCATTCATCGCCTGTTAGTGGTGCTTGTGTCGCTTTCGTTCGGCCACCATGTCGGTTCTAGAGTTGGCCACGCGGAGCACTGCTTTTTTTTTTATTTTGGAGCTCAAAATATCGTCTGGAGGAGGGTGGGATCTAATTGCCGAACCTTAGGTAGGCATGCAGACGAATTAGACCACTCGGCTATCGGGACATGTGATGGGACCAGGTTTCAAAAGAATTAATAATGTATGTGTGGAGGAACAAATACATATTTTGTCATAATTGTTCTAATGCATTGTAATAATTTATATATATATGTGATTTTTTGACTATTCTAGACTTATATATACCAGTAATAAGTATTTTCTTCGTCCAGTCATAATTCATTTTTAAGTATTTTTTTTTGTTAAGTATTTTCTTTTGAAAATATTATAAAAAGGTGTAACTTAGTAATAATACACATTTTTATGACATTTTTTTACTATTCCGTTTTTATTTACATATCAATTGTCATTAAAACATTCATTTTTCTTGTGCCGGTCATCCATCCTTCGGTTTTGGAACTGGTCAACCATTCATCGGTCTGGAACTGTTATAATTTTCGGCGTCGTCATCTCGCTTTAGCACCTGCAAGGCTGCTAAAGCAATGATGAACACGGGTATCCGGCTGGGGACGGAGCAATATGGCACACTCTTACAGTACTACAGAGATATAAAATATATATTTTAAATCTCCATGTTGCTGAAAGAGTGAGCAGTATAGGCGAGTTACAACGCCCAAAATTATATCAACCTAGGACAAAGTAACGCCTTGGATGGAAGAGACAACAACAAGAAAGAAAACAGCCAAAAGTAACGAAAGAATTGTAGATAAAGGGGAAGGAAAGAAAGATAAGTAGTAGATAGATAGTGTAAGTAAGAACAACTACCGCCTCTAGTGGTTACAATGGGTACTAATATGTTACAACTAAATAATATTTCACCCCCACAGTCCCAGTAAATTAAAAGTGTTGGAACCCCCAGGTATTGGCTTTAAACCAAAAGTGAATAATTATTTTTAGCTGAGGGTAGATGAGGAAGAGTGAAATCGCTTCAGATTTAACACTTCCACCCATGCCCACAGGGAAAAAAACAAATTAGGTTTTTATAGCTGGTGGATGCGGGGGAGGTGAAATCGCTTCCGATTTGACACCCGTGAGGTGTGGAACAGTTCTTGCATCCCGACCTCATTCACTCAACACTCAGGGAAAGACAAATTTTTTTGAACATGCCATGAGGGGGGGGGNGGGGGGGGGGGGGGGCTCTAGGTAGCACATTGCTCCAATCAGTACTATTTTCATCATCAATTGTATAACAGCAATGGCTAACTGAAACTTCATCATACTATAAGTGTCACACCTGACAAGATATAAATTTCTTCTTGCATGTGCTCTAGCATGCTGTCAGTAGTAGCTACATCAATCAAAATTTGCATACATACAAAACCATATGCTCATATTGGAAAGAAATACCAATACGCTTCGCTTCTTTTTTTTNAATCAAAATTTGCATACATACAAAACCATATGCTCATATTGGAAAGAAATACCAATACGCTTCGCTTCTTTTTTTTTTCTTCTCCTCTTAATTTCTTCCCTAAATAACTATATGATAATGTATGAATTTTTTTAAAATTATTATATACATTTGGCTCTGTCAGTATTCCGCCATCCAATATCCGTTTCTTGTCGTCCTGCCATGCGAGCGCGACTTTGTTCATGCACTGTGTGTAAACTTCGTGGTGGTATAATCTTATATNTTCTTGTCGTCCTGCCATGCGAGCGCGACTTTGTTCATGCACTGTGTGTAAACTTCGTGGTGGTATAATCTTATATTATCCACGTTTTTCTACACACGACTTGCTGCTGCTTCAACTCTATTTTGTAATCTTCAAATGTAATTTATTTTTCAGACTTTTCTTCTGGACTCCTTTTGCCTTCTTGGTTACTTTGCCGCAACATAAATAACTATAAATTTTGTCACATAGCCCCACGAACTCGCTCATCAGTTCACCACTGCACTTGTCTTAAAATTTCCCCCCCACTTTGATGTTGGTGGGGGAGTAGCATGGATGAGTGGGTCTGTAGGTGCTGGTATGCATCTCTTCCATGAGCATGATGCATATGGCCAGGTTTGCATAATAATCCTTCATTTCAATTTCATTAATTAATNATGCATCTCTTCCATGAGCATGATGCATATGGCCAGGTTTGCATAATAATCCTTCATTTCAATTTCATTAATTAATGAGTCGGTATCTCTACATAGTAAATTAATGTTATATTCATACTTATTTTTAATTTGTTATGATGAATCCCGTACAATGAATTTATGGAGAGGTCGAGCACTGAAAATCCGGCGCAATTGGGTTTATCAAACAATTATGTTTCTTTTTCTATTTTCATCAGGGATAGGTTTTCGTTATAAATCGTCCTGCACATGAAGGTGGGCTTGGAAATACATTTCTTCAGTCTTATTTCACTAAACACTTATTCCATGACTTGTCTCTTCCTCTTATTTTCCATACGTTTTACAAACGTTTCATAGTTCATAAGCTTAACAAAATCTTTTTCTAAATCATTGCCAGCTGTCTGTTTTTTTTCCGTGTTCAGGTCGATGTAGGGCTTGAGCCATGCCTCTTGATAGAATTGCAGAACACGATGAATTTTTCTTAACTTTGAGCCCATGTTCTATTTCATGCTTCAAGTTGATATAATGTACCATTTAGTTTTTATTTACTAGCAACAACGTCAATAATTTTTTGTTATTGCCACCTGGAGGACACTCATTGATGGGCAAGAGTGGCAGGTCTTTGTGCGAGTTGTGGAGTTCCGCAGCATATTCAACGTCTACCTCAAGCACGTAGCAGAATAAGCCATCATCTGGCATCGTTGTGACATCGATTATGGTGCTCACCCACTGTAAGTCTCGCACCGGGAGGGGAAGAGATATTGCCCAACTCTACAAATTGCCCTTGTCTACGTACTGGTGGTAGGCGGGTGACTTGCTGGCATCGTAGGTGGACGGAATGTACTTGTTATTGACTTTTGTATGACACTTCACACATTGAACCATTCGACCTTTAATGCTTTCTTCAATTAATAAACACATGTCGTAATCTGTTAGCAGTTCCAGATCGACCTTGGTGAGCTTCATCAATGCATCGAACGAGAAGCCAGGCACGCTCATGTAACTGACACACAGAAAACTGTCATAGCATGATTCAATAGTTCTAACTTGTTAAATGACTTCATGGGTTCACTTGTTTCACAAAATTTCCTTCACTTTATTTCCAATGTCCACGGTTGCCTCAATGAATTCCTTGGCAGCATCTTCTCCAGTGTAAATTTTCGGCCCCATTGACAGACTTGTGGTTTTGGTGGCAGGTATGATGTCGTGGTCGACTTAAACATAATATAAATCCTATAGGCCTAGTGCTTCTGATAAAAGTGCGTGCTGGATGTCTGGGGGTCGGCATGGCTGGTTTGAATGGGCAGGAGCATAGCCTTGAAATAGGCGTAGATAACGTTTGGAATTTTGTCTGCATTTTGATGATTATTAAATTTGAGGGATGGCCTTCTTCCCTTCTTGTCGTGGTTTGGTATCTCAATCCATGCAGGAGCGTGAAGACAGCAATATTTCTTGTGCTCCACCAGCATCTCTTCGCCTGTCTTTCCTGTCACTCGCAGCCTGGGATCATACCATGTGAAACACCATTTACAAACATGAATTTTTTTTCTGTGTGAGTAGTCTTTTAAGGTCTCAGCAGACGAGAAAAGTTCTTTATGTATGTGAAGTGTGCATTGTTTTTAGTGGTTTGGAGGAAGTCAAAATACACGGACTTTTCTTCATCACAGACACGTTTTGGTGACACCTACATTTCATCATTGAGAATAAATTCATTTGCTATCACTTTAGGATTTTGGTTTACAAATTTCATTATCTGGTGCAGATTTGTAGGGGATTCAATGCCACTAAAATCGAACTTGCTTTCCAGTTCTCTGTATCCATTATTTACTGTTTCAGGATTCCAGCCTTCAATGTATCTGGCGATAATGGCCCACTTGAAGCACTCGTGATCCTTGTGTTTCGGGTTTTCATAGCTTCCTTGTTTTTTATTGGCGCTAGAAGATCTAAATAGTTGGATGCCCGCAGGGTGTCCAATTTATTCATCCTTAACTCTATTCGCTTTACTGCAGTAAACGTCCATCCAGACCCTTCCCTTGATACTCCTTCTCTTCCTGGTATATATTCATCATACTGGCCGCCACAGCTTCTTCCATGTCATGTCCGTTGTAAAAATACANCTTTCCCTTGATAATCCTTCTCTTCCTGGTATATATTCATCATACTGGCCGCCACAGCTTCTTCCATGTCATGTCCGTTGTAAAAAGACATGCTTTTGGTCTTGAAGGCAAGTTGGTCTACTTCGTCTTCATAGGGCTCTCGTTTGCCATGGTCGTGCTCCAAAAATAAGTTAAATTTAATTGGTCCATTTTCAATTACTTCTTCCTGCAGCTGGTCGATGATACTGTTTTTCTTTTCTTCCGCTTATGTGCACACGTCCTTGGCCTGGTAAATTGTATTTTCTGCCAGATATATTTTCATATTCCCTCTAAATGCAGTATCGGCCAACACAAATCCGTGGTCCGTCGGCTGTCTGGCCCCCATGACGATCCTCGGCCGAAGTTCTGGTGCTGGTGCTGTCTGTTGCTGGGTGGCAACATCACATCTGGCATTCTTCGCTAGCGAGGGGGCCGGGCCTGCACACTTCTTTGCATGCTCTTTCAGCTTGTCTGCCTGGAATATTCTGCCCTACAGTCCTCACAGGCAAAAGTCTTCTTATTCAGGTTGAACTTACACCCCTTTTCGTACCTTTGGGCGTCTGCTGTGATGGCAAATGGGGCATTAAAAACTTGCAGTTTCCAGCTGCTTTCTGCTGCACGACTCCATTACAGATCCTCAGGTGACGTTCCCTACTATTCTTCCGTCCGATTTCCATTCCACATTTGTCACATACATGTCCTTCTCTGTGAGGATTATAGATGCAGGTCCTCTTATGCTTTATTTCAGACTTCCGGATTGAAAAATACTTGCTGCAAAAACCACAATGTAATCCTAGCGACGGTGTTGCACTTACCCTAGAGACAGAAGGAGGCGAAGGAAGTTGGAATCACCCCGAAGTTATCACGTCGACACTCGACAAGGCCACCCTCCATGCTGAAAACTTCAGCAAAAAAACCTGCAACAAACGGGTACGAATAATACTAATAATCTGGTTCTGCTAGGTTTATACAAAAAAATTGCCGGTGAAGGTGGAAAAAAGTATAATTAATGCACAAATACATATGCCAACACTTCTCTTCTTCCAAGTAAAAATAATTCACTTTTTTTTTTAAATTTAATACTGAACTATGTAGCAGATCATATACGCTAATGTAATTTTTTGTTCCCTAAACCACGCTATAGGCAAGTTATTTATGAATGAGAATAATTTTTTTTTAAACCGGGAAACTTTTTTTGTACTAGACACGTAATTTGGAATTTTATTTTCAACGAGAATAGTCACAAATCGTTATGCATGTTCACAGCAGAGTTACATACCAGAAGAAGAATAGGAAGACTGCAGTCACTCTCCTTACAACGATAGGGTGCGTTACTAGGGACTCCCGTGAGACAAACGATTAGTCTCACAAATGGGACTCTCTGACGTCCTAACACGGAAGTCACTTCACCTGGACACAAGTTTACCACATAATGTAACAAAGTCTAATAAACACAAGCAGAAATATTCGTCTCGTAGTGGTAAATACTTACTGCCTTTATTAGCGTTAAGCTTCTGTGGTTTCCTTACGGCCGTACAGACAGGACTGCAAGCCGACTGAGGACACAACTCCAGGAATTGACAGGACCTCTGACGGTGCCCAGCGGTAACCTATACAAGTGCAATTGTGTGCCAAAAAAAAAAGTATAGCTTTTAATTATCTCATCAGTGCTAGTACTTACTTTGAAAATAATTCGCAACACACGAGAACTGACAGTCGGTGCTTGCTTGCTCCGATGTCGGTTGATAGGCCAAGCGCGAACCTCTGGTGAGGGGACTTGACGTACTGGCACCCAATCACTGCACAAAATAAAATAAACGTTGTTAATAGGTTTTCATTGTAACATTCAGTAAGAACACAAAACAATTTTGTTTTAAAATCGTTTGCATAAAAACATTATAAAAAAATTAAAGAGCTCATTGCCAAACAAACTAACAAGAAACAGAATCAGTTATTTAGTTTTAAATTAAAGCATCAATTAGCAAACAATCTGCATACAATTTTATGACTAGTAAATTTAAGAGCTAGTTAGCCAACAAAATTAACAAGAATGCATAAATCTCGATGAAAAAAAATTAGAAATAACATACCTTAACGAGCAATTACTCGAAGCAAAACTGGAAGGCAACCGTTACACCTAGAAATAAATCTCCAAGCACAAAATGACGACGAAGCAGAAAGGTGCTTGGATATGCAGACGACAAGCGATGATATCATAGTGAGAGATTTGGGAATGCTCCAGCCTTTATATATCCTAGCCAAATGGTGGGAAGTCTCGTAGTGATTTTAGGAAATTATTACCTGCAGAGTAGGGACCACCATGGGGGACTTCCCCTCTCTCCTGGCCAAGCATTTTCACTATACAACTTCCCCTCCTCCTAGTCTTACTTATTTTGTCAGAAATTATGTGAACGATTTTTGGCCTGGAATTTTTATTAGTTGACTTACCCTCCCACCCTACTTATTTTCTCATAATCAATGTAGGGATGGTAGGAGTAGGAAAATAACATGTGAATTTGGGACAACCAAATAGGTTGACGTCACTTGCAGGGGCGCCTCTTCCCCCTTCTTCCCAGAAATATATAACCCGAACTATTATTTAACTAAAAAAATTGGTTGTCTGTAAAGTCGGTTTACTGACGATAGTTGAACGTGACAACGTCTTAAGAAAATACTGATGGAATGGTAGCATTTTTCAAAAGAAAATTTTAATTTCATTTGTTTAATAGATTTGTATGTATATAGAGAAGGAGGTAATTGGAAATCACAATGAAATTGATCAAGTGAGATTTATTTGTACGCATAAATACAATTATGTCAATTTTTTTTTTTCAATTTAATAGTTTTTACAAGTATAAATGTGCGTTGAGCAATTGTTTTACAACTTTTAAACATGTGTAATATTTAATTTCTTACAATCTGTGTTATTCTGTTGAGAATAGGACGATGATAGGAAAAGTAGGAAATGAAAGGGAGTGTTTCGAGTTTAATGTGTCTTGAAAAAGTCAAATCGATGGTGGTGCCTCCTAGTGTTGTTGAGTTATTAACGTCTGATGCACAATCGACATTAAACATGTCTTTCATGAATTTGATGAATGTTTTTTCGCTCGTTCCGCGCTCTCGCTTGCACTTCAAG
Source organism: Clitarchus hookeri (assembly GCA_002778355.1). NCBI lineage: Eukaryota > Metazoa > Arthropoda > Insecta > Phasmatodea > Phasmatidae > Clitarchus > Clitarchus hookeri. The sequence continues at coordinate 125,003 of NQII01005141.1, read as the reverse complement.
CCTTACATGGAACGCCTCAGAGCGAGGTAACGCCGCATGAGTCATGTTTTTTCGTGCGTGCAGCCGGCTCTATCGAATTATAAGACGTTGTCACGTCAAAAAAAATTTTCAATAAAATTTTTAATTTAGACAAAACAATATTGGCATTCTACTATGGATTATTAGTTATTATCTCAGTTTTCATACAAAAATAATCACAAAGATCGTTGTTAGGTATTGTAATTTCCGTTTTAGAAAGAATTGATTGACCCCGAGACATTAGCTGTCCAGGTACGGCGAGTAGGAGCAGTGCAACGCGCTGCGCGGCCTTGCGGCTGAGTCTCACGCTGTGCATTGCTGCGACGGCGAAGTTCAGGCCGTCGCCCGGTAGAGAGAGCGCATGCACGGTCCGTCGTCATGCTGTGAAGGCGATGCCTGCTCGCGTCCGTGTGGCTTTGTTGGAAAGACGGGAGATACTCAACTCGCCTCTCTCCAGAACAAAAAAATTTTTTTATTATTTCACATGAAAGAAAACTTAGCTTCTAGTCCAGACACAATGAGGAATGGNAAAATTTTTATTATTTCACATGAAAGAAAACTTAGCTTCTAGTCCAGACACAATGAGGAATGGAAAACTACTCATTCCATTGCATTGCTAGTCTTGCACAGTAAAATGCAAACGAGAAGCATAAAGACCGCATTTCCTGTTTCCCTAGAAATTACACCACATGTGCACCGAACTATGTATCAGTTCGCGTAGGAAAAACAATGCGTGTTCTAAGGAGCCAGNCAGAAATTACACCACATGTGCACCGAACTATGTATCAGTTCGCGTAGGAAAAACAATGCGTGTTCTAAGGAACCAGTAACCGAGCCATATTCGCTTTCTGTTATTTTTTTATTTTGCACTGTACATACGTCAAATGCTGTAGTGCTCGTAACATAGTCACTGCCCGCTGAGATATTCTTGGCGGGAACATAAATAAATGCAGCGTCAAGCACAATAACTCAGCTCAGGTAGATAGGTTCCTAAATATGTTACGCTTGTGAACAAAAATACCGTTTCTAAACTATGTTTTTTATAGTGTTAGGCATTTTTGAAAAGTGAATTTCACCACTGTATAATAAATTCTTTTTCAAACAATCTGAAACGCAGTTCTATTCGCGGGTTTTTGAAATATCACCAAATTTATTTGGTTGTCTCTTGTATCATAATTTCCAATAATTTTATTGACTAAATTGAACTGTTACCTATATTTAATATGTAAATAATACAAATAGATGTGTTATTAAGAAATACGCCCACGAATATGGTTCGTTGTCCATAATTTTATTTACATGAAAGTAGACCATTAGCAAGGCTTCGAAATGGACTTTAATGTCTCAGAAAGCAACTGCTAACATATCGTAATATCCGCAGACAAAGACTGGGAAAGATTTATGTATGATTCAACACAACGTGCGTGTTAAATAATATATCACATGAACTGCTACACCTCCAAGCCATAAAATTCAGCCCGAAATTTCCGCGTTGTAAATGTTATTCTAGCCGTAACGTATAAGCAAATAGTCTTACAATTAAATGTATTTTCCGGCATACAAACCCCGTTTAAAGAATTAATTCGCGTAAATCTTTAAACGGTAGAAGTGCTTGTAAAAATCTTTCTACTGCTTGACTGTACACGAAATGTTTGCGTTACTACAGGACAAAGTTTTTATAGTTTGTGTGCAGAACATTGTCGAATAATGATAGGGAACCCACGCGCAGGGCTTCGGAATGGACTTTAAATGTCGAAGCACGCACGTAATATCCACGGAAAAAGATGGGGAAAATATTTATGCATGATGTAACACAAAATACGTGTTAAATAATAAATAAGTATGCGCTGTTAACAAGTAAAATTTCGTTTGTAAATTTCTGTGTTGCGAATTTCGTTGAATTTTTCACGTATCCACAATTCTGTCAGATATATTAAATTAAATAAATTACGTTTCGTCATTTAGCGCGAACGGATCAAAGCTTTTTATCGCGCAGACAATGAATCTCATGTATTTTCTCTAGTGTATGAAATCAATTATTATTTTCAAATATAAACTATGTTTGATTTCTTTGTGCAAGCGACCACTTTAGCTTGCTTCTAAGCCAAAGAATATAATTTTTTTTTAATTAATGTTTCATTACCTTTTTCACAAAATAATATATTACAGAATCGTTCAGCATTTAAGCAATGCTTAATCCATTCAGACTCAGTGAACGCAAATGTGTACATTTACACACTTTTAGGCTAATTTTGGTGTGTAATGATCAATGATGTAACCTGTGGGTTAATGATTAGCAAACAGTCTTACTTGTCTAGGTCATAATTGATTCATATTACTGAAGCCGAAAATATAGCCTACGGTGACAACGAAACAAGTGTTGTGTCGACTTCAGTACATCAACACATCAAACTATAAAATTAAGTGGGCTTGAAGTGATTAGCAAAACCATTAAAATTTCGAATCAGTAATTAAAAAATAATATAAAAAAATATATAGAAAATATGAATGAAGAGTGAGTGAAGAGATTTGGGCGGCTCTTAACATCAAGGTCTTGAGGGCCGATGATGGTGAAGCGACGTGAGTATGGAGCAGCGCCGGAATGAAAAGGCGGGGGAAACGGGAGATCCCCTAGAAAACCCGCCGGCCATTCAAACGCTTGTGAGACTAAGAATGAGCAAATTTGTAAAATGTTTACTTAGCTAACAATTTCCTACTTTCATTTGACCGGCGCATGTGGTGGAAGAATACATAATATGCTTAAAAGTAGATCTTAAGCACGGCTTTCAAAAGTGCTCAGTTAATCGTAAACGGCCTGTAAGCATTCCTGCAGCATATTACAGAACATTAGCGAATGACGGCAGCTTGTAAGCCGAGCTGGTGTATTTTCACGAATGTGCGTGTTTCTTCCCGACTGTAAGTAGCTGTTCGTTTCCTGGTCAGGAACCTCAACCGGTGAATTGATATTCCACAGATGATGTATAAAACAAATATTTACTACGGGGAAAAATATCCACGGCCCTTTATTTCAAAACACTCTGACTACAAGCCACTTCTTTTTTTTTTTTGACAATTCTTGTTGCGTGTTTTAAGAGGGAAATTTGGTCATCATGGTGGAATTATATATTTTTTTGCCATTATTTACGTTTGACAATAATATTAAAAAGGAACTTCGTTAGGTCAATGAACTTATTTAATTATATTTTAGAGACACTTATTACTTTACTTTTAGTAGGCNCTTTTTTTTTTTTGACAATTCTTGTTGCGTGTTTTAAGAGGGAAATTTGGTCATCATGGTGGAATTATATATTTTTTGCCATTATTTACGTTTGACAATAATATTAAAAAGGAACTTCGTTAGGTCAATGAACTTATTTAATTATATTTTAGAGACACTTATTACTTTACTTTTAGTAGGTCTACTGCATCGCGTCTGTGGTAATTCTAAGAACATCATCACAAATAAATAACTAATTCAGATAGAATCCAAATGGTAAACACAAAATGCACACACCTGACATTACAGTTATGACAGTCTGAGTGATATACTATATTAGTCATAGAAGAAACTTCGATAATGATTGCAGAATACATTTTAAAAGCTTGTAACACCTCAACAATTGATCTCCATTTGTCTGGAAAACCGATGAGAGTGAAGCGAGGTGAGTACGGAGCAGTGCCGGAATGAAAAGGTGGGGGAAACGGGAGATCCCCGAGAGAACCCGCTGACATGCGGCATCGACCGGCACTAAAGTTCGGGAGCGACCCCAAAAAATATGATTGTTTATTCACGTATATATAAATTTTCCCTCCTTAAGAAATTATACAAATAACTTGTTCATTGAAAATATATTTTGATCACTATATTCAATAAATACTTTTTATATTGAAAAAAAAATGGCAACAGGAAAAAATTAATAAAACACTCAAATACATTTTCATACACTATTTATTTAATACACATTAAACACAGAATGCAAAGTACAAGCATAGGCCATATTTTTTTTTTTAAATTGTAACTATTCAATTTACATTACTTCTGGCTCTGGTTAACTGAAAAAATGTACACCATTGCATTATTTCAGTAAAGTGTCACATGTAAGGCTACGCAGTTAGCGAATGATGGTAATCATTAGCTTCTTGCGAAAGCCAGCACCAGTCTCAGTATCATGGCGATGTCCACTGTCTCAACCTCTCACACTACCGGTCCCCTGTTGGTCATCCACTTCATCATAGCCACACTGCATATCTTGCATGTCTTTAACAGTTGACTCCACGACTTCCACCTCGCCAATAGTGGGACCACCGCCAACAGCAGGTCCGGCATCCACAGCTCCAGGAATACAGACTGCTGGGCGACGTTGACGAGTAGGTGCACGTTCGTTTCCCGAAATGGAGGCAGAATCAACTGTGGTGGGTACCGTCACGAGTGTCTGGCGCTGAAGCTGTTTTCGGCAGGGTCTGGTTGTCTGACTGGCGGCATCATTCTTGGGCCCCTGGATGGAATGTTCGTACCCCGCCTGGGGCAGTTCCACGGCACAGTCTGATGCGTGGATGGTAACAGGCGTCTGGGCCGGGGCGATGATTTGGTCGATCTTTCAGGGCAGTTGCGTCTGCGGTGTCATGTGGAACACAATGCAGACTCATGGTCCTGGACATTCCAATTGAAACTGCGTTGGTTCGTAAACGGCTGTATGATGCATGAAACGCCAATGTTGCATGCTGCTACCATCGCAGGTCTCGGTGTAGGTGAGCAGATATCCATCTTCTGTGATGAAACTCTATTCAATGTCACCATAGTCAGGCTTGGCATTTACATAAATGTTCGTAGGACAGAATGGAGTCATGGTGACCATCAGACCTCTAGGTGGTGTCTAAATGAGCAAATCGATTTTTCTCATCTTATAAACTGTGGGTGCCGATCATGTGTGCAACCATACGAAAAACTACATTATCATATATTTCGGGTGATATCATGTCTAGTCATAAGAAGCAGATTCATAGTCCAACGAAAAGGCACACCTTTTGCGCAACAGATGTGGGTTCCTCCACATGTGTGTCTAGCCAGGTTCTGACCTGTGACAGACATGTCGGTGCTGGTCATAGTAAAGTTTCGCCAGCTTGCGCAGTGAAGGACAGCCATACTCGAACTGCACATCGATGATTTCCTTTTCGTTTTTGCACAAGTCGTTCAGCCAATGTTTCTGTTCGGGCCCTGCTATGTAAACCGGTCCTTGTGGATACTGCATAAGCAAGTCGCGCAGCACATTTCCCACCTGGTGGTACGAAATATTGAATTCATCCCACTCCAGTCCGTGGTCGTACTTGGTCAGCCAGTCATTCGTCTTCCTGCTTTTCTCGTCCAAACGTTTCCACGAATAAGGGGGGCGGAAGGAGTGCATGCGTTTTGGCATCGTCGCCGGAGGACACTGCGATCTCCTTGAGCATGTAGCCATTCTAGCTCTAGAAACCTTGCAGATTATAGTACATCCTGATATAAACTGATATAAGAAGCAGTGATCATCTATATTCACCATATTCACCAGCCCCAAAAACAGCTGTAGCTCACTACTCTGTCGGGCAAAAACAAACAGTACGCAGCAGTGTTCCCAAGAATGTTCTCCCTGGAAATCATTTCTTTACGGCAATCCACCATGCCGTTTTGATCTCACTCGTTTTGTAATTTACAGAACTCAACCTGCTGGAATTCAAGACATTGCTTGAACTCACGCGTGCACATTACGAACATAACGTTCCGGGTTTGAAGACTTCTTCACAACCCAGTGGTTTTGCATGACAGATGACAGGACCTGGCAAGTAACCAAACACCAACTCCTGAAGGTTATGTCGATGATTTTTCTTTCTTGACATTGTTCAGCAGCTTCGCATGTGCGCAGGTGCTCCGAGTCACATGGAGAACAAACCATACTATATTGTTCAGGGTTACGTCAATGGGCTGCGAGTTTTCTCCGGCTCCAACACTGCATTCAGATGTGGGATGTATAGCATTATCACAAGTTCTTGCTTGGCTCCTACAATTATATTCCTATAATCTTCTGCGAAACCCAGTAACAACGATAGTGGCACGCTCACCTCTAAATTACGTTCTGTTAAAATAGTAACTGTGTATCTGTCTTCTATTCCCCAGCCTGCCCTCTTTACAATGTCGAGATTGCTAGGCATGAGCGAGAGGTTGTTTTTTATGGTGGTGGTTAAGCCCACATTCTGCGTTTCGTCAATAGTAACACCTTTCAGTTTGTACATTACTCTCTCTAAAAGGTGGAGTATACCATTATGAACGATAACTTTGGTGGTGGAATAGGTTCCAACCTCTTTTGTGGGGGTACCTTGGACGCACAGGAATCATTGCAAAGTAAAGGTGTAAATATCGTGATGCTGTATCGAGATTTTATCCTCACTCCCGAAGGTGTGGGGGTCAGTCAGATACGGCTGGTAGCAATGCAGCTAAAACTTGTCGATTCTGTCAACGAATACTGCTTGCTGGGTCACTTTCAACATATTGTCGTCTTCCATGCATGCTCACTTTCAACCCTAGGCTACATAGAAACTGTTCGTTTGCAAGTGTTAGCATGCTGGTGTCTTGAGCTCTACTGGTCCCAGTATGCTTAGCAAAATTCAATACCATCGTTTCAGGTGTAGATGTAAAATGATTTCTTTGTTTCTGAAATATATCTGCTTATCGTCCTGATCGACGATCCTCACTATCACTTCACGCGTGCTCTTCGCAATCAAGGGAACACAAATTATGCTTTTCGGAACTTCGAACCTGGTGGGGCCATCGTCGTGAACTCGTACAATGTATTGCTGGTTTTGCCATTGACATAGCATCCACTGGCCAAATTACAGTTTATTTCTATCACATTCATCGGGAATATGTTCACTGGTCGCGAGGATTAGAGCATTTTACCGGCTTCATAGATTCGTGTTTTGAACCCCAGCATTGGCCCGATGGTATCTAGTTCGGTGAAAGCGATATTGGCACTGAAAAATATTTCTGTGTCAGCGAATTTGTGTTACAGCATAATTCGAAAGTAACGTCTGATGCCACATATTTCTTGATGGAATAAGTGATGTCCTTCAGTTCTTATCCACCAGTAATGCTGATTTACTTCACGTCTCCTGCTACTACATACCATAATGAAGAATTCATTTTGTCTTCTATGTCGAATATGGAGTTGTAATTTTTAAAACCCGTAAGTCCGACAACCCACTCATCTTCCAGCTCCAAGGGTGGATAAAACAACGCCCTCATCTAGGATATAATACCACTTAGAATGATGGACAGCAACATATTGACTGGGGAATATAGCCACAAACACATTTTATGTAAAAAGGTTAACAATCAATTATTCGCCTACAATTTATTTTATTACACCGCACCAGAAATTGAAGAAACAAGGGTCCACAATTCCATGTGCTCGGCATTTGCTCCATCACATAGTTGTAAGACAGTTTGCAATTTTTCAGGTACTGCTACAGTTCGAGTGGTGGATGCAAATTACTGAAACAGCATTCTATATCCCTATTTTGCCATGTTTGACATATATTACCCAGTGTTTACAGGGCCTGGCTGTTGTGTCAAGGTTGATTACAGCACATTCGTCAGGTTTCATTTAAGGGGCAAGAATCTCGCATGAACAGACCGCGAAAATGAGGTATCTGTTCCAAATCCACGTTCGTGAGTAGCAGTTTCGGTAGAGATTTCATTAGCCCCTCTCTTGCTGCGTAACATTTTCTTTCTCGAACCTTTTCATTGGCAGAGCCATCGTATATAAAGTCCTTGGCCATTTTTTAACAATGGTGATAGCTTCCAGTTTGCAGTTATGGCGATGGTTTTCCTCCAATTGCTTATGTTCATTCGAGTCTATTTTCACTGTGCTAACGATATTCGTTATGGCCCAGGCAATACCGCTCGGAGCACCGAATACATGTATCAAGGCGGTAGGGATTCCTCCCATATTTTTCTGCCTTCTCCTCTTGGAACTTTGTATCGCTTTCTGCACCCCTATGCTCATCTTCACCTAGGCATTCATCGCGTTGGAAATGCCCCACATGATCATTTTTCCACAGAGTCTGGTGTCCAGTGCGCGTTGTATTTCATGCACCTTATGCGCCAGTATGTTCTGCCTGGTGCCTGGCTTGCAGATCCTTGTGCTGGGAATAGGGGATATCGTGCTACTTGCATGCCTCGTCCAGTGCGTTGATGCCCATATCGCCACATGCCAACCTTATGCTAGCTTGGTTCCTGGCCTGCAGAACCTGTATCTGGGAATGTGCAGCTCGAAAGGTAGATTGTTTATCAGACGATCCCTCTTCCAGATTTGACCTTTCTTATACAAGACATCACACTCTACTGCACTACGAAACATTATATATACCCGAACTTTATACTTTATCATTTCAGTATCATTCAAGACTTGGAACAGTACCGATATAAAGTGCTAATGAAGCATCTTCTTTGTCGTTTCTGTGGTAAAGCATTCATAGCTCTGCGCAGTGTGCGGCGACATGAAATAACGACATGCAGAATTAAACGTTCAAGTGTGACTTTTCAATTCAAAATATGCCAAAAACAGTTTACTCAGAGGTATGCAATAAAGAGACATTCTAAAACTTGTAGAACTGATTCTGTGCAATCTCTGCATACTCCACAATCACTCTACAATCACTCCACCTGCACCACATGCAGTACAATCGCTCCACAATCGCTCCACTTGCTCCAAATGCTCCGTATACTACACAATCGCTCTACAAAGGCTCCACAAGATAGTAGTGGTAAAATACATACTATCATGCAAGATATTAGTCATCCCATCCACATCACCAAAGAAGGTGTAGAATTATCACACGATGCATGTCACAGCACAATGTTGCCCAATACCATGAGAGATCCAATTTGCAGACCATCAGGTTGCAGTAAGACATATGTGCTTCTCAGTCTTTTGGAGGAACCGAATGTTGTTAGGTTCGAGAACGTGTACCTGTACTCTAAATCACTCCAGCTAACGAAATACCAGCATCTGGCACATGTACTGCAGGCCATGGAAAGTGTATGCTTTTTCTCTTACAACGATAACGAAACTATCGTGCCCCCAAGCGATGCATCGCCAAACTCGGTGTTTATTTTCAATGATGTGGCATGTGTGAAACAGACTTGAATCCATGAGAAGTTTAGAATGGGATAGCATGCGAACATGGACTGTGTGTACTTGAGTCAAACTTCTTCGCGTGTGCCAAAACAGGTACTACACGATAATGTGAATTTCTTCATATTGTTTCGCAGGGATGGTACGAACTTGCAGCATGTGTATGACGACTATGTCAATACGAACATGACATTCGTAGAGTTTAAGGAAGTTTTATTTATGCTGGAATGAGTAGAACTGGATATTGGTGATATAAAAGGATTCGTTGATACATAACGTCATGTACAGGTATGGCCTCGATCAGTTTATAGTAAGATGCCGACCATGTTCCCAATACAATTTCCAAGTTCGGATATGGTCTGTGCTTCGATGATAATGATGGAAATGAGCTAATGGAAGCTCGCCTCACCTCTATTCACAGGGGGCAGTCGCTTCTCGGATAAAATATCGAGAGCATGAAAATAAAGTGGTGGAAGATTTTGTGGCCATCATCTGGCACGTATGGGGCACAGATGCATGGATAATAGACCTGATCAACATGTCGAATGCGCAGAGAGAGGAATAAATAAAGGCTCTTCAAAATACATTAACATACAAACTGGCTGCCAAAACGGATGTTGCATCTTGCAGGGCATGAAAGAAGCTGCTGGATGCATGCATCGACCCACTAGAAAAGATCAAAAATACACTTTCCTCAACTCGAGAGTGAATATGTATATACCTGTGGAGTTTTATGTTTATCCCTTTCTATGAATTATGACAGACCGAACCGAACTGACGACTAAGCTGCAGCGGGCCATCGAAGATGTTCGCACGAAATATCTCTAGCGGACAGAAACAGACTGGCTCTCGAGAATCGAAGGAAAGAGGCTTACAATCCGTTAGCCAGCTGTCTCGACGAACTTGGTCGACAATGCCAGGAGGAATCTTTGTTTCGGCTGGATATCAAACACAAAATGAAGGTGGAAGGACCGACTCCAATGTGTAAATGTAAAGGAATGGCAGGACTGCCCGAAGATGATCTGCCTCTGATCAATTTGCTGCATGCGCGAGAATGGGAACGAGCACGAAAGCACGGCCCAAGGTGGGCACCCTGGTCGGGCACTACATCGCTTCCTACTCCGATCGGAACAGCGACAAGATGTACAGCCTGCGACACAACGACTAAAAATGGTTTCTCGGAAACAAGGAAGCGATATTTTTTCTGGGAGATGTGAGGCAGATCGGTAAGCTCAAGGTGAAAATGATGCATGGTCTGTCTGAACTTTTGTTTCGTAGGTATCCCAGACACTACACTTAATTATATTTGCACAATTACTGTCGCTTTCTACAATCCAGTTGTGCTGGTTACGTGAACGATAACTCCTAAACGCTGCGATTTAAGAACAAGACCCATGCGAAATTCGGCTTTAATGTGAGGCTGTTTCCACGATTGGTGGAAGCTATTGGATCGGGTCTGTCGATGCAGAAGATCGATGCCAAACACATTATAGACTATGTGTTTTGGGGCAATTCGAACGAACTCATCGATATACTATGGCTTCTAGTCGTTTCGCAGTCTGCAGGCAACCAGTCACCGACTAACTAAATTATTTCCATCATCGAAGAACTTGCCGAAGCTGGCTATGTATTGCGTTGAAAAAATATGCAGTTTGTAGGGAGAAGCACGTATCAGCCAGACGGAATTTCCCTCGGAGAAAGTTCGCCATAAAGGGCTCGAAGATACTTTCTAATCCAACCTGATCGAAATGCAAGACTTTGCTCATGTGAATAAAGGCCACCACTACATTTTGACTGTAATAGACATTTTTTAAAAGTATGCCTGCACCAGACCGCTCATGTCAAAGAATGCATGTGATGTCACTGAGGTCATGGTGGATGTGTTGAACGAAGGATGTATACCGATAAATATCCACACCGACGATGATAAAGAATACTTTAATGCTATCTTCTGTGCACTGATGAAAAGGTATGGCATAAATCATTATTCCGTGTACTCTTGACTCAAGGCTAGCATCGTCCATCATTTTCGCCGGACTCTAAAAGCCAAATTGTGGAGACATTTCGCAGCGAATGGAAACTATAAGTGGCTTGAGCTACTGCCGAAACTCGTTCGCGAGTATAAATCTACCATTTTCATTCTACTACTCACATGAAACCCGAAGATGTAATGGACGACTCCCGGCTTTGGTCAATTTATGCTATTCTGTCGAGAAGCCACCTGCGCAAGCCTAAACCAAGATCGGTGACCGACCTGGTACACATCTCCAAACAGCATTACGCATTTTCTACAAGTCATATCATCCCAACTGTTCGGCAGAATTGTACGCGGTGGTTCGCATTCGACACTGGTACCCGCGCATGTATTACCTCGAGGACCTACTATGCGAATCCATTGTCGGAGGCTTCTACGCAGAGGAGATCCAGCCTACGAAGTTTCCCGATATTTATTTGGTGGAAAATGTACTGAAATGTCATAATGGATGCATCTAAGTGAGGTGGCTCGGACACTCGAAATGTGACGACTTCTGGGTCGACGAAAAGGACATTCTGAAATAGTTCTTACCAATGTTTTAAAAATATAAGATATATATTCTTATGTACATGTATTCTTTTAAATAAATTTGTTTGTCTCAATTTGCATTCTTTTTATTCCGGCATTTGTCTCTTCATACACAATATCGGGTTGGAGAAAGCTACCTATGTGCAGGTGCAGACCTGTGAAAATACTAACACAGCTCTTCCTACATGCATGCTGACTTAAACTATCTGAAACCATGTAGATTGTGAAAACAACATGGAAGCATGTACACATGTACCTAACACCATACAGATGCAGTTCTGTGAAAATGCTAATACAGCCCTTGCCATGCAAGCACACATATTTTTGACAAGGTCAGTTGCGCAGCCTGTCGGTGCATGCTAGCAAACTCAACTCCAGTAACCTCAATAAATAAAAATGAAATAAAGAGATCTGTTTTATTTCTAAGGTACACTTTTCCCTTATATTTCTGAAAAGAACATATATACTTAAAAAGAAATACTTAAAAGAAAAAATAAATACTTGAAAAAGAATTACGATTATAGGAAAAAATACTTATTGCTGGTCTATATGTCTCAGTACAAAAAAAAACCTATATATCAAAAATTATTACTACATATTAGAATCATTATAATAAAATTTGTCCCACATACACACATTACTTATTTTAAACCCTTGTCCCAGCACATGCCCATAGCCGAGTGGTATATGGCATCTGCTTGCCAACCCAAAGTTCGGCAGTTCGATCCCGTTCTCCTACAGACAATATTTTTTAATCTGAAATTAAAAAGCAGCAACCTGGTGGTTAACTATAGAACCAACATGGCAGCCGAGCGATAGCGACGCCAGTACCTCTAGCAAGCGATGAAGGACAAGTGGAAACAAGGTTGTGGAGTAGAACGAAGATGAGTTATAATGTTGCATACTCTATCAGAAATATACAACAATATAGGGATTGGTGGTGCACTCTATCTAGCAGACGACGAGAGAACTACAGTATGTGGAACACATGTGACAGATGCAAAGGTTAATATGTAAGAAACAGGATGGTGGGCGAAAACAATATGGCAGTCAAGAACAAAATGGCAGCTGAAAACAAGATGGCAGATGGAAAATAGATGGATGACAAAAACAAGATAATGGCCTGAAACAATATGGCAGATGGAAACAAAATGGTGGCAATATATTATATTCTTGTCAAAATATAATCATTGTGTTGATCTAAAACGAAAGATACTATAATTGTCAATGCTACTTATTAATTGTTCTAAAATCAAGGGTGCTGCTATGTTTTTCATTTATATTTTAATGGTAAAATATATGCAAAACTTCAGAATTTAGTATGTATATTATTTAACTTCGGGACAAATAATTTCCGTGCAGCTGTGCTATGTTGTTTCCTCATATCTGCACATTGTATTTGCTGTATGGAGTTATTGAGGTCGGTTTTATTTACTCCCTGAAGAAGGATGAACTTTTGAATTTTTTCGGGACCTCCACTTGGAAGTGAATGATGCGATGACAGTAGCTGAACTGCGCCATGCTGCAGTCACCTGTTGGCGTCAACTCCTAAAAGCCATAATCATGTTATTGAAAGGTGGTACCTTTGTGGGGTTTACACGCCGGGTGATAGAATCTTTGTTCCCCCCGCGCGGTAAGTGTGAATGTGAAAGCGCTTATATCTACAGATACTTAAGGCTGGGCGTGCTCAAGTATATATTTGCTGATTCCATTTGTGCATTTCATGATGCCTTATGCTTACAAATGTGTGAATCCGAACTAGTTAATGTAATCATAGATAATTTGGCTCAGCACGTGCATGCTTAATGAATGCTTGCTTCTGTTCTACGTAATTTTCGTGAGCTACATCAGTTAGAAGTCGAAGTGCAAGGCCGTCTGGTTACCTCTAGCGAGTATCGTGCGTGTTTTCCTCCTGCCATACGAGCAGGCCGCGACTGCAACTCCACATCGTCCGGCCAAATTTTCAATATATAGAATGCCGAGCAACGCGGCAGTAATTGTGCTGTTTAGGGACACGTGGCTAAGAATTGTCAATGCAGCAGGCATATAATGTCCGAAAGAAAATGTTTTCGGTGTGGCTAGCTCGAGCACCTGCGTAGGACTTGTCCTAAGGCGGGAAACGAAAATTGACTGGAAATCGGCGTATGTTTTCAGTCGGCTAAAATATATAAAGTCCAGTACACTATAATGGAGTGTACGGTGTTGATCATCTGTGGGGAGAGGAATTTTTCGGCATTGGTTGACACTGGGGCTACCCATTGTGTCTTGAATAACACTTTTTTTAAACAATTCTTGAATTCGAATATCGTATCAAAAGGGAGTGTCATATGTATGTCTGAGAAACATTTATGTGTCACTAATGGTGACATTGTTAGGAGCAATGTAGTAGTGAACCTACATTTTAAGATCGGTAGGTTATTCATGGATGTTTCCCTTTTGGGCTTTTTCTAACCTTTTCCATGATGTTTTTCAATCACTTGAATTTTTAGGGAAAAATTGAGTGTTGGTTAACCTCGACGAATTTAATTTGTCTTTTGGGTTTGCTCCAAACATCAGGATTGGCCTTCAGGTCGACGCTTTTCCGGAATGTTCTCTCCTTAAATTTGATGGCACAAGTTCTGCATCTGATTTTCAAATTAAATTGTAACAATTAAAGGAGTTTAGTGATGTCATCTCTTCTCGCATTGGAAAATGCGGCATCCTACCTTACGAGTTATCTTTAACAGGCGATTTTCCGGTGCGTGACCGTCATTTCAAATGTCCTCCCCTTAAGCTCAATGCCTTTCGGGAATTCATAGATAAGTTTTCAGAAGCTGGCGTAATTCTTCCATCCACATCATATTATTGTTCACCTGGGTTTTTGGTGTGTAAAAAGGAAAGTGATAAGTATCGTTTGGTCGTTAACCATTCTCTTGTAAACCTGAAACTTTATAAAGATACTTTTCCATTGGCTACCATAGATTGTGCCCTTCAGCACTTGGGTAAAGTCCACATGTTTTCAGTGTTAGATTTAAATAATAGCATTCACCAATGTTTCCTGGATCCCTCCTACGGGAAATACGCTGGTTTAAGCACACCGTGGAGCCAGTGTGAGTTCACACGAATTCCAATTGGTTCAAATTTCTCTGAGTTTAAATTTTAATTTATATTTAACTATATCGATGACATCATTGTGTACAGTGATGATCTCGAGTACCATTTGTCGCACTTGTATTAGGTATTTCACAAAATGCAGGAAGTTTGTTTGAGAGTAAATCCCGATAAATTCAGCTTGGGTTCGAGCCCAAGGTGAAATTCTTGGGATGTCTGCTCTGCGAGGGTCAACTGATGATTGATCCTGGTCGTGCGGGCCCCTATATTAAATGTCCTTGGCCTAAATCCTGGAAAACAGTGCCAAATTTACTGGGTTATTACTCCCGCTTTATAAAGCATTTTTCGGAATTGGTAGCACCCTTGAACATGTTAAAAAATAAGGGAGTTGAGTTTCAGTGTGGTAAGGAGCAGGAGTCGTAATTTTAACCTTTTAAGCAGAAGTTTCTTTCCACTCTGGTGCTCCTTCTACCGGATTTCTCAATCCGTTTTGATGTGCAAGTTGATGCCTCGTCAACGGCTTTAGGCGCTATCGTTAGCCAGCGAACTGAGTTAGGTTTGGCACCAGTGCCTTTCGCATTCGCAGTCTCACTGAAATAGAGCGAAAGTTGGGGTATCTATAAGAAAGAAACCCTGATATGAATTTATGGGCTTGAAAAATTTGCATCATATATTGAACAAGACGAATGTGGTCCTTACACGGATAACCAGGCATTGAGCTGGGATCTCAATCATTTTTAACAGTTGGGCAAGCTGGGTCGCTGAGTTGTACTTCTGTGTCGTTTCGGTGTCAAGTTTCATCACGTCCGAGTTTCCGAAAACGAGATAGCTGATGCTTTATCCAGAATATGTGATCCAGCGGATTTTGAAACGGATGACATGGTAGCTCGTAAGGCTTATCTTAATATTATACAGCTTCCTCAGAATTTTTTTGTAAAGTTTCATCAAGCTCAGGCGGGTGAAGGTTTCTGTGTTAAGGTTTAAAGGAACCTGAATAGTGGTGTTGAATTCCCTTATGTTCTTAATAATGGACTTTTAGTACTTTACTGGTAATAGTGGACGTGCTCCAAAGACAGTCGCACCGGAATCATTGAGACCTATGTTATTGTCCTACTTTCACGATTATGTCTTTGGTGGTCTTCTAGATGATAATAAGACTTTCAATAATATTGCTGTACACTTTGCCTGGACCCTGTTTAAGGTGCGACATTTCTAAGTTGGTATGTTCCTGTGACCTGTGTCAAAAGTGTAAGCAAGTTCTGCATGCCAATGTTGGGAAGGCAGTGATGCAGTTTCCCCAATCACCTTGATATATTTGGACCCTTTGTTAGAACTTAGAAGTGAAATGTATGTATTTTAATCTTACTGAATATGTTTACCAAGTTTGTTATTTTGTTACCACTGTGAGTCATGAAACCGTCGTACATTGTTTAAGTACTCACCCATCAGGTTTGGAAGTTTTTAGTGCTTATGTGAAGATTTTAACAGATAATTCTAAGTATTTTACCTCTATAGTTTTTAAGAATATGTGTTACCGTTGGGCTATTAAACATTTTACTTCCAGTCGTTACTACCCCAAAAGCAATCAGGTAGAAAGATTTAATTAGAATCTATTATCAGGACCAGACTAATTGGGATCAGGGTTTGGATTTTATTAATGTAGGATTCAACAGCGCTTAACGTGTTTGCACAGGAATTCCTCCTTTACTTCCTTTCCTTGGTCGTCATCTCAGCCATCCATTGCTTAATATTTGAAATATCCACCCTTTTCCCTCCCCTATTGCTGATGCTGACCACGATTGCCTGCTTGAGGAGCTCTACCGTAGGATAGGGGCAGCGAAGCTACAGGTAACAGCTAAGATGAACTAGAGCATATTGCCAGTTTATTTCAAATTAGGGGACCTGGTCTTATGTAAAATTTATATGTTTGCAGACATGGATAGGATATAACGGGTAAGCTTATAACTAAATTTCTTGATCTGTTTAAGATTAGTAAGTTTCTAGGTCCAACACTGTTAGCCTTGTTTCGCCCAGCTCTAATCGCATATTTAGAAAGGCACATGCATCTCAGATGATACCTTATCTGCATTGCAGTAAATAGTTTAACTAATATGTTTTGTACCTGCAGTTTGGCTGTTCTTGTTTGATTTTGTACACGCACTTTGTTTCCTTAGTTATTTTCCTATTTTATTTTGGTTGTTTTGTTTCCCCTATTCTAATGTATGGTTATTTTGTGTGGTTCCCGTCACCCCACCGAGTCGTGCTGAGCCCTCCGTGCGCCACCACCATTGTACTGCAGAGATGCGGTTCGAGCCTACTGCTGGAAGAGGCAGAGCTTAAATTGGTTTTCCGAACCACAACCCCCCTTGATGCTGGCTTGTCGCCGTGCCACGTGCGCGAGAAAATACCAGCTCTGATGGCGTTGAGTGGCTATCCACTTGGCTGCCCACCATCCCCGGGGACAACAACTTCAAGAATGGGCTGGTCACTCCTAATGCCTTTGTGATAAGTTGCTGGACTGTTCTACATGTTTTTCTACGTGTTACTTTGAAAATCTAATATTTCTCTGAACTTCTATACTTCTCTTCAATGTCTACTTCCGTGTTTACGAGAATTTCCAGCATTGAAGCTTCCTATCCGGAATGCCACTGCAATGCGCTGTAAAAACAAGTAATTATAAAAAATGTATCAAGCATCACATATTCTGTTTTATAAAAGAAAATTGCTTTCAAATGGAGGTTTCTGATATACTCGGTACCATTGCCCGAAGAGCCTTGCACATGGTGGATTCAGCTGACATGAGAAAAGTTAAGGTGAGGGCCACTCTGGAATGGAAGAGGTCGACCACGCTCTCCCGCTTGACATATATGTGAGGTCGGTTCCTGTAAAGTCGGCTCCTCCCCCCAATCTCCCTTCCAGAACGACTTCTCACAATTTGGATGGCTGGGAGCAACACTGAAGTACATGAATTAGAAAAATTAAAATATATGTGCAATGTAAAAATTATTTTTTTTACATTTTTTAAAATTATCTTTAATGAAATGCTTTATTTTAGTTAGTTAATCTTTTTTATTAAATTCTTGTATAAACAACAGTCGTATATTTTAAAGTACATGTCACAAGAAATTAAAAATATACGCTTTATTTCTTATGTATTACTCAAGCAAAACAATACATATTTTTCTCTTTTACTGCATATATGTTGGGACTTTATTTTTTCCAATAAAGTATAATAATTATGGGAAGTCGGGCACAAGGAAATGGGGAGTAGGCACCAGACGCCGGCCTACATGTTGTGAAGCCACCCAACAGTCATCTTGGATCTGACTAACTTTGAGCTTGACCCATGACATTTAATGACCTTAAAGCCAAAAATTCAAAATATTGCAAAAAAATTATAAAATTAAAAAATATTCGAAAAATTAAAATAAAAAAATTCAAAATCAAAAGTTATTATTAAAATTATTTAAAGATGTACTATTTGTAGGTCCGAATTTCAATGAAAGGTGGATTGACTAAGCGCCCGACATGACCAGCCCTCGCCAGGTCTACCTGGGTCCGTCTCTTCAACCATGTTATATGTTGATAACCTTTACTATGACCTCCTACATTGATCTTTTATGACATTGAAACCAAACTATTCTAAAAAATTCCCCAAAAAAATGGAATAAATAAAAAAGGAAAATATTACATTAATGACTTCGACCACCTTATTGGATGCCAGTGACCTTGACCCCAATGACCTTGAAAACAAAAACTCGAGAAAAAATGGTAGAAAATAGAATATATTAATAAAATTCGGCTAGCATATTACGTTACTGACTACGAACCCTATGTTGGATGTCGGTGACCTTGGATAGCCTTGAACCCCAAAAAATCGCAAAATTGATTTCAAAATTTCTAAAAAAAATTACGAAAACTGCTTAATATTATTAAAAAATTTAAAAAATTTTGTTTAGTAAATAAAAGGAATTTTTTTTATAAAAAATCCAAATTTCTAATGTTTTGATTTAGAGAGGATGGCGAGCTGGAGTTGACCAGCCACAATGTTATGACATCACCCAACCACCATACAGAATCCAAGTGACCTTGACCTTTGACCTTGACCCAGTATCCATGACGTTGAATGAACTTAAGATAAAAAACCTAAAACAATAAAAGAGTATTTAACAATTATAAAATAACATATTAAAAAAGTTTTTAAAAAGCTTACGTTTCCGGATGTTACCTCAGCACCATGTCCAGCAGACGACTCTGCCTCGCTAATGTTTCTTATTGGTTGATTGCGTGTGTTCACTTCGCCACCTAAAAATGTTTTTTATTGGTTGAATACTTACGCTCGTTCGATGCGTCACCAATGTTTCTTATTTTACGAATATTCCCCTCCCCTTCCCAAGAACAATTGCACTCTGTAGAATGAATTCCACCCAAAATATTCATGTTTTCGTCGGTCATTTGTTTACATTTTCATCACCTAGATGATGCTAATGTATTAATTATCGATTTACCCGCCAGAGAAGCTGTCAATCTAGCCACCATGACATTGAACTAAAAAAAACCGAGAAAAATCGTAATCTATACAATTGTCAATTAATAGCTGGTCACAACAAGGACCCATACCGACTAACTTCAAAAGTCAACGAATGACTCCACCCAATACTGGTTCCTGGCCAGATACACTGAGCACAAGACTAGCTCCTGACGAGACCATTTGCTGCAAAACTGGCTAGAAAATCCGACAAGACCAACCTGCTGTACCACCCACTTCGACAAACAAAGATGGAAAATCTCGAAACGAAAACTCTAATAAGAGCAACGTAGCTAACCTCTTCCCATAAAATCTTAGCAAAATTTTCGCATAACATTTCTACCACAGCTGACCATACCAAACGGTTGTACTAACTTCGAAGGCAACTGACCAGCCCAACCAACTAGTTGCAACACATTGTTCAAAAATATTCCCCCGTTTCATTCGCTCACTATATAGAACTCAGATGTTTAAACGACCCGAGTAAGACATAATTCTTCAGATCAAACAATAGCGCTCCTCCTGCACATGCTCACAGAAATATTATCTATAACATACTCGCACAATCGATGGTTTAAAGAAGGGGCTGTATAAGAAATTAAACAAACATTAATATGTATATATAAATTTAATTCATTTAATTGGTATATACAATCAAGCTTTCTAATCATTATGTACAATTGTTCTATACATTTATCAGATATTTGCAGATAATGGATAGTAGCCAAACAGTATCATGTGATGTAAACCCCAATCCTTCAATTCATCGGTGTTTGAAGAGATCTCAATAATGCATAAGATGCGATTTTGCAGCTCAGTCAAATATCTGAGTCTATCGACAAGTTAATTTGGGTCTTCTGGAATTATGTAAAGAGACTTCTTGACGCCTTCTGTCTTCTTCGCATTACTCGTCGAAGGAAACTCGTTGGTGAAATGTGTGGGAATGTCAAGGGAATCATCATCCTTTTCATCAGATATTTCACCAACACTGTTACCATAGTCATTATTATCAATGCTGTTTTCATGATCGTCTTCACCCCCTGACAAGTTTACTCTTATTTGTAGGAGTGTCATGGAAATCACCAATATTTAGAACTGACAAACGTTATTTTGAAGTTCATCGTCTTCACGCGGACGCCTTGCAAGTGTACATTCCACACATACCTACTCAATATATGCCTCCTAGGTCTCTCATTCAGTCATTATCATTAACTGTCTCGCCATAACTGTCTGCGGAAACAGTACCCATCGATGTAGCAGGAGCTATTGGTGACGTCACTTGCTGGCTCCCATTTCATGAACTCTTGCAGTACATGAGGTGTTCTTTCGATGTAACTCCTTGCATGAACTGCATGCGATCATTGTCATAATGCTTCATTTTGCGATTTCCTTCGTCGTCTGCGAACATTTTATTTAATGTATTGACAGCAGCTAACGAAGTCATCACGTGCTGTTTCTTAGTGAGCGAAAAAACACTACATTTATCAGTCTTGATGTGCTTATTTAAGTTATCGCTTCTAGTGAACTGTCTGAAATATTTGCAGCAGCTAAGAAAAGCATGAGATGGCTTCTTCAAACAGCCACTCTTCTCATGTCGCCACGCATTGCAACGTTTACTGAAGGAATTGTCACAGTAACAGCATTGTTTGCCATGTAAATTTTGGGCAGTCGTTGAAGGTACGCATGTTGTCGTATACGACTTACTCGATTACACGTCGTCAGTGGCTTGCATCGTCCTCAAGCAGACATGATTTCATACACTTTACTCGTATCGACTGACTCCTGCAGACTGACTCCTGCCAGTAGACTGCTGCAGACCGACTCCTGCCAAGATGTTACTGATTTGCTGGTTCAATAAAAACTAACCTATTAGGCATTAATATATTATTTTGTATATGTAGAAAATTCATCGCGTTCATTGAATGTCTTGTCAGTTATCAGCAATTTGTAGCAAGGCGCTGGCCGATGCTGTTTTGCAAGCTATTATCTGACGAACTCTCGAGCTTAGCGAACAGACGCTGGGTAACTCACCATCCATACTGCTCACTCGCGAGCATATGCATGACAGTCGATGTTGCATCATCCGATCGGGACTCAAACCGTCAACACACTCGCCATCATCTTCGCTGTCCAGAAGCAAGTCGCCCCTTTGCGAAGCATTTCGCAAAACATTTCACGAACCATTTATCCATTGTACGAACTTACCCCTCTAATCACTTTACAAAACAGATTTTGAACGATCCATCTAATTGGGGGAACATTTCAGATACTAATATTTTAAGGAGCCCATCGTTTCCTCCCAGAAGGCCTTCTACCATACATTTTAAATTGAAAAATATGTTAGAACTCTGATAAAACCCATAAATATCAATAATATGTATATTAAAATAATACATATATTTTAAAGTATAATATGTTTGGAAATATTTTTATGTTAGCATATCAAATACATTTATTTATTTATATTACCATATAATATGCATATATATATAATATGCATATATAGTTATACTAGCTTTTATCCGCGGCTTCACTCGCGTGGTTGTAGTAACAAACTTATAGGGAGAAATAACGGTATATGTTAGTAGACAGATACTGATCATAAACAAAGAACAGAGCACTAACGATGTAATTTTTTGATACTAGAATCGCTCTTTTATATAGCCACTGTTCGTCATTTATATTTATTTGTATATCTGGGTAAACGCTAGCAATCAGTTCCATATAACTCTGCACCAAATTACTAAAATCCCCCGTTAGTGACACACAGCCCTCGACATCAATTTCTAACCGCCCATCTCCAATTTTTAATAGTGTATCAGCATAATGTCCTGTATGTCAACGTCATTGTAGAGGTGCACTCTCATATTTGTCATCAAGCTGAATTTCTTGACATTTGCCCATAAGTTTGACGACTTCAGACAGGCTTTGATTTCATCTGCAGGTGTGCCCCTTTGAATCAATGATAGAATTTGGCGGAAGTCACCAGCCTGTAATACAACCACTCCTCCCATAATGTCTGTATTGTTTCGTATATCCTTTAGAGTTCGGTTTAGGGCCTCTATGGTTTTTTTGTGTGACATTGTGCTTTCGTCCCACACTAACAACTTACATTGACGCAGCATTGTACCCCGAGCACTATTTTTACTAAAATTTCTTTCATGAGGGAATAAAATATATTTTTGGGATGAAAAGTATCTTACATCATTTCCCTGACATCTAACTATCTCTGTACAAAAAACCACGTCGACCCGTTTCTCCGTTGCAACGTCGTCCCACACTAACAAATTACATTGACGCAGCATTGTACCCCGAGCGCTATTTTTACTAAAATTTCTTTCATGAGGGAATAAAATATATTTTTGGGATGAAAAGTATCTTACATCATTTCCCTGACATCTAACTATCTCTGTACAAAAAACCACTTCGACCCGTTTCTCCGTTGCAACGTCGTCCCACACTAACAAATTACATTGACGCAGCATTGTACCCCGAGCGGTATTTTTACTAAACTTTTTTTCCTGAGGGAATGAGATTTTTTCGGGATAAAAAGTAGCCTATGTCAATTCCTGGCCCTCCAGCTATCTCTGTACACAAAATCACGTCGAACCGTTGCTCTGTTGCGACGTGAAAGAAGGACAACATTGCTGCGTCAATGGAAGTTGTTAGTGTGGGCGACGTCGCAACGAAGCAACGGATCAACATAATTTTTACTAAAAACATCTTGAGGGAATGAGATAATTTTCCGGGATAAAAAGTAGCCTATGGCACTTCCCGGCTCTCCAGCTATCTCTGTACAAAAAATCATGTCGATCCTTCGCTCTGTTGCGACGTGAAAGGACAACAAATAAACAAACACACTTTCGCATTTATAATATTAGTTAGGATTACTATATAATATGCATATAGGCATATAAAATATGAATTGGCGACGGTAACTGCGGGTTTTATATTTCCCTCCAGTGCCCTTGCTGGTGCGAACAGAGTATGACAGTTTTCTCAGGGTGCTGCAACATATTTTTCTAAAATATGTAATACATCAGTATTTTCTCTTTGGATTTAACGGCTAAGAATGCTCATATGGACGACCGCTCCTCCATTCTGAGTGATGAGCTGACTGATTCGCGGCAGACAAATTCCTAGAATCTCGAAATCTTCCACTGAAAAACGGGTTGGTTAAACTGCGTTTCCTACAGCTAACTTGAGAAAATGGAATTTTTTTCATAATTCGAATACTCTTCGTTAGTGATCTGCGTTGATTAACATTGGTATTAAACGATTTCTTTAAAGCACAAAAATATCGCGGTGGCGGTCTACCCACCCACACCAGTACATTTCTTTCATGGCTCACCGTGTGTTTTGAGTTAAGAGAGAGAGAACTTAGCAGCTGAAATGGGTGAGGACATTTAGGTCGGCGAAGAAGCAATTAGCTAATGAGAATGAGGGGTGGGGCAATTGGGCAATTATATATATTGGAACGTGAGAGTGGAAGAGTTCAGTCGTCTTTTAGGTGCTGTGCTGGGGACAGCACCAGCAATGTAAATCAACTGAAAAATGAAAAACAAGATGCTAGTCGAACGAAATTGAGAGACAGACTCCAGCATTTTATGAACAAATGAAAAGATGGCGGATAGTGGATGTGATGCCTACTAAGATGGCGGACTGGAATGGCCAAAATGGAGAACGGTTGCACCTACCAATATGGTGGACTGCATCGACCAAAATGGTGGACGGCTGGTGTAGCGTATCATGTACCACGATGGCGGACAGTGGCTGTGAAGCCTACCAAGATGGAGGACTGCACCTACCAAAATAGCGGACAGTGGCTGTGATGCCTAACAAGATGGTGGACTGCACTTACCAAGATGGTGGAATTAGTGTGTGAGGAGGGGGGTGTAAAATAATTTTTAAATAATTTCTTGGTTTTTTAAAAATATTTTTTTACATAATTATACTTATAATTATTTGTAAATTTTTTAAATTATATTATTATTCTAATTTTTGGAATTTTGGGGTCAAATGTCAAGGTCAAGGACGCATGAATTGAAGATAGCCGCCGGTCGACCGGAATGACAGAGCACGAACAGCTCCGACGCTCCAGTCCGAGGTCCCGAGGTGCCAAAATCCCCATAATCAGTCTACTCTCCTGCCACATCGATGGATACTGTTTCCGCAGACGATTGTGAAGAGACAGTTAATGCTAATGACGGAATGAGAGACCCATGAGGTATTATTGAGTAGGTATGTGTGGGATGTACACTTGCAAGGCGTTCGCGTGAAGTCGATGAACTTCAAAATAACGGTTGTCAGCTCTTAATATTAATGATGCCCATGTCACTCCTACAAATAAAAGTAAACTTAGGATGAAACAGGGGGTGAAGACTATCATGAAGACAGCATTGATGATAATGACTATGGTAACAGCATTGATGAAGTATCTAATGAGAAGGATGATGGTTCCCTCGACGTTCCCTCACATTTACCCGACGAGTTTCCTTCGACAAGTGACGCGAAGAAGGCAGAAGTCGTCAAAAACGCTCGTTACATAATTACCGAAGACACGAATGAACTTGTTGATATACTCAGATATTTGACTGTGCTACTGCAAACGCAGGGATGTCTCACGCATCTTTAAGATATCTTCAATCATCGATGAAATTAAGGATCGGGGTTACATCAGATCAGATTGTTGGCTACTATCTAAGATCTGCAAACATTTGAGAAACGTAAAGATCGAATGTACAAAATAATTATAAATATGGAATGTATATACGAAGTAAATAAATTATATTTATATATACATATGAATGTGTCCCATTTCACACTCCCTTCTGCTTCTATAAAAGACTTGTCAATTCAGTGGTGTAAACAATGGATTGCGTGAGAGTGTTTTAGATAACATTTATGAGAGAATGCGCAGGAGGGCCATGGTTTGATCTGAAGTATTATGTCTTACCTGGATCGTTTAAAACGGATGATTTCTATACGGTAAACGAATAAAATGAGGGGAATATTTTTGAAGAATGTTTCAGAACTAGTTGGTTGGCTTGGTAACATAGTACGGCCCCTTTGGTATGGTCAGCTGTGGTATAAATGTTTTGCTTCAATTCTGCGAATATTTTGTACGAAGAGGTCAGCTACAAGACTCTTATTAGAAACTTTTTCGAGATTGTCAATCATCGTTTGTATAGTTGGGAGGTATGGCAGTCTGATCTTCTCGGTTGTTCAAGTCAGTTTTGCGGTCTCGTCAGGAACTAGTCTTGTGCTCAGTCAATCTCGCCAGGAATCAGTGTTGGGTCGAGTTAGTCATGGGCGGGGTCAGTCGTTCGCTAGTATGGTTAGTCAGTACGGGTCTTTGTTGTGTCCAGCTAGATTTGACAATTGTATGGACTGCAATTTTTCTCGTTTTTTCGAGTTCGATGTACCATTGGGGTAAGGTCAAGATCAACAGGCAATATGGTGGCTAAATCGACAGCTGCTCTGACGGTGAAATCGATAATTAATATACAAGAATCACCCAGGTAATGAAAAAGTAAACAAATGACCAACGAAAAAATTAATATGGTGGATGCAGTGCATACGACAGAATGAGCAAATGTGTGGATGTAGGAGAGGGGAATGATAATACAATGAGAAAAATTGGTGATGGGTCGAACGAACATGAGCACTCAACCACTAAAAACACTGTTGGGTAGCGAAACGAAAATATGAAAATAACCAATGAGAAACTTTGGCGAGGTTCAGTCGTCTGCTGGACATGGTGCCGAGGGAACCTCTTAAAATGTAAGTTTTTTAAAACATTTAAAAAAAAATATTTTTTTATAATTTTTATACATTTTTATTATTATTTTTGGGGGTTTAAGGTTATTCAAGTTTATGGGCACAGGTTCAAGGTCAAATGCCTAAGTCATGGTGACTTGGATTTAATATGGTGGTTTAGGTGATGTCATAACATTGTATCTGGTCGGCTCCTGTCCCCCATCCTCTCTAATCCAAAACATTCTAAATTACATTTTTTTAGATCAATTTTAATACCATTTTTAAATAATTTTTTATATATTGAAAATAACTTTTAGCAGTTTTTATAGTTCTTTGGGAAATTTTTAAAATAATTCTGCAATTTTTTTTTGTATTCAAATCTAACCGAGGTTATGGTCAAAGGTAAACATCAATGTCACCGACATCCAATATGGGGTTCCTAGTCAGTAACGTAATATGCTAGCAAACGTTTATGTATTTATTCAATTTTTTTACAATTTTTCCTGGAGTTTTTGTTTTCAAGGTCATTATGGTCAAGGTCACTGGCATCCAGCATGGTGGTCGGAATATTGATGTAATTTTTTTCTCAATTTTTATTATTTTTTTATTTTTCCCATTTTTTAGGGATTTTTTTTAGATTTTTTGGATTTTTTGGTTTCCAGATCATCCAAGGTTAAGTACGAAGGTCAATGTCAAGGACATCAACATTTAACATGGTTGACGAGATGGACACTGGCCGACCTGGCGAGGCCCGGTCATGCTGGGATCTTAGTTGATCCACCTGTCATCGAATCTCTGATCTCCTACATGTACACATAACATTTTTTTTTTTATAATTTGTAATTTAAAAATTTTATAAGTTTTTTAAAGTTTTTTTTTTGTGATTTTATAATTTTTCTGGGATTTATTTTTAGATATTTTTGGTTTTAAGGTCATTAAAGATCATGTGCACAGTGGTGCACATGTTCACAGGTCAAGGTCAATGTCAGCCAGATCCAAACTGACGGTTGGGTGACGCCACAACATGACTGCTGGCCGGCGCCTGGCGCCTACTGCCCTTTTGCCTTGTGCTCGAATTCCCATATTTATTCTACTTACTAGCTGACCCGGCGGGCTTCGTAGCGCCTAACAGTCAATGAATGTCGTGTTAACTTTTAGTTTAGCTTTATTTAGGATTTTATTAACGTAAAATAAAATTAAAACTCAAAATTTAGTAAGTTCAATAGTTTATTAGAAATATATATATAAAGAAAATAGAACATCAATAAAAGTACAAAAATCAAGTATTTCAATGGCGTGTCAGCTGTATTTTGCTGCATGGGTTGTACTCGCGTTAATTTTCTTCAGTGAAGCACCTTGTGATATACGACATTTTTCGTTTTGTTATCAGGCGCAAGAACAAATAAAGCCGATGGTTTGCCGACGCGTGAACATGCCACGTATAATTGACCATGAGAAAAACATGCATTTTCTAGATTCAGACCACAAACACTCAAGGATTGGCCTTGAGATTTGTTAATCGTCATGGCGAATGCAAGACGAATCGGAAATTGAAGTCGTTTAAACTCAAAGGGCATATCGGTTGGGATCATAGGAATCCTCGGAATGAGAACTCCCTCATCTTTGAATTTTCCTGTGAGTATCGTCTCGTGAATCACTNAAGACGAATCGGAAATTGAAGTCGTTTAAACTCAAAGGGCATATCGGTTGGGATCATAGGAATCCTCGGAATGAGAAATCCCTCATCTTTGAATTTTCCTGTGAGTATCGTCTCGTGAATCACTTTGGTCATCAGTTTTCTTATCACCAAACGCGTTCCATTGCATAGTTTTGGTTGGTTTAGATTTCGAAGCATTATTACTACCGAGCCAACCTTCAGTTGTAAATTGTGCGGTGGTAAGCCAGGCACATCCAAGGAGTTTAAAAATTCAGTTGGATAGTTGGTGGCTTCGTCTTCGTTTATTACACAGTCAATAGATTTAAATGAATGCAGATTACCAACGATTTAATTCTGAATGACTATATTTTATTCATCCAGATCTTTGTTCTTAGCCGCCAAAATTGCTCTCTCACTCAACCATTTGTTATTTTTGTGATTAGCAATGATGTTCGGGAACACGTTTTTGATGAGCTCGTCTTTCGATGAGATGAAATTGCAAAAATTCGGAGAAAATGACATCAATCCGCTCGATTCGTCGACAGGAACACGGCCATTACCGATAGTCAGCAATTGCTTGGAGAAATCTCCAGCAGATGGATCGTTCAGCAATACAACTCTCAGGTTTGCTGCCAGCTGAAGTTTCTTCACATATCGCCACAGATTTAATGATTTGAGGTAAGCGTTTATTTCATCGGCAGCGGTCGATCTTGGAATGACTGGCAGTGTTTGGCGGAATTCGCCAGAAAGTAAAATCATTGCGCCTCCAGAACATCTCGAGTCATAGCACAGATCTTTCAATGTTCGATCAAGTGCTTCTAATGAGCGTTTGTGCGCCATTGTGCATTCATCCTAGATAATGATTTTAAATGCTACTAAAACTTGGTCATTGCGGAGCGTTTCGCAATGTTACATGCCGGTTGTTCAGTAGTTTGAAGGTTTAACGGCAGTTTAAACGCTGAATGAGCCGTACGGCATCCTTATAACAATGTGGCCGTTATTACAGAAGAAGCAACTGCTACCGCAATGTCTGATCTCGTTCGAACAGTGGCCAAAATCAATGACGTGAGGAATGTCGTCCCAGTTCCACCGGGGGCATCCAGGAAAAATAAGCCGCCATTTACCTCGTCAATTGCCTTATTAATGTATCATACACTTCCTTCTGTTGGGGGTTCAACAGGGGCACATTCGTTTGAACTGATTGGTCTAATTCATGTCGATCATATTCACGTTCTCGTTCTAATTCTCGAATAAATGCGTCATTCATTCCTCGATCTGGCGCTGGCATTCCTAACCTGACTGACAAACTGCCGCATATGAGGTAACACATGTCTTCGATCAAGAGCAAAGTCTGGTTATGCATCTCATCATTCACCTCAAGATCGGGATTTCTTGAACTGACACGATTTCTATGTAAAATGTCTGCTGACATGTCATCTTTGTATTTGTTCCACAGGTCACGTGGATTCTATGGGAAGCATGTCGAAATGATGATAGCAAATAATGTGCGTATCTGACTTGGATTTTCAGAAATAATTAACTTCAGCGATTGTCGTGTCCCAATGAGTATCGTTTTCAAGCAAATTGAGCTCTTGACATGAAGCACTAAATGTCGGGCACACTATACCATTATCAGTTCGTAGTAATTCGAATGATGTTGACCCACGAACATTCACCAGCAACAACCGCAAATAGAAGCATTCATCATTCTTCGGATGAACTGTGTAAATACGTCAAAGAGAATCAGTAGAACGCACATCCGGATGACCAGCAACCGCATCGCCTTGCTTCCGATGTTGAAATTTCTTCGATAAAACGTTCCAAGTGTAATAATGTGGCATCTCTGAGTAAACCGCCTGCTAACAAAACGAAAAATGTCGTATACCACAAGGTGCTTCACTGAAGAAAATTAACGCGAGTACAACCCATGCAGCAAAATACAGCTGATACGCCATTGAAATACTTGATTTTTTATTTTCTTTATATATATAATCCTAATAAACTATTGAACTTAAAAAATTTTGAGTATTTATTTTTTTTTACGTTTATGAAATTCTAAATAAAGCTTTACTAAAAGTTAACACGACATTCTTTGACTGTCAGGCGGTACGAAGTCCACCGGGTCAGCTAGTTCTAGAATATTGTTTGGATTGCTAATTTGAGGAGATACTATCTAAAAGCAACACTGCTCGGCGAATTGAGGGTTGCTGTTTCAGAATGTGGAACATGCTACTTTCGCATGTGAAAAATGCAAATCGCAGTTTTCTCGTTGAAGTGACAACCCGAGAAGGCATTTCTTAGCCTGTACTGGTCTAACTTCACTGCCAGCTAAACATTATCTGCCAACATTGCATCGGAGTTGTACTGGGATGATAACTGACCCAACACACACTGGAGAATTATCGAAGCAGAAAACTTCAACTGTGACTGCCGTGGGAAGTTAGTTGTTTCCTTCAAGAGTTCCATACAACTACCGTAAAAAGAAATTCGCAAATGCCAATGCAAAACGATGGTATGAAAAGAACGCATGTGTAAGGATTTCAATCCGCATGACATATCGATTGAGAAGTGCTCTAAAGAGTTTACGCGCACCGACAGTTTAAAAAAGCATCTGAAACGGTGTGAATGAAATNATCGATTGAGAAGTGCTCTAAAGAGTTTACGCGCACCGACAGTTTAAAAAAGCATCTGAAACGGTGTGAATGAAATATCCATATCTTCTGATGTTGACCAGCCTTCCCTTTGCAGTATACAGCGACGGCCGGTCTCATTGCAAATTCAACCCGCGAATCACAAGCTTCACCTACAAATTCTCCCGACCATGCATCGCAATCTTAGAAAGTAATCTGCGAGATGAAGCCGAATGTAAATTGATTGTTCCTGAAGGAGTCAGCGTTCAGGGGTCTTTTGAAAATGTATGTTGCTCCAAATCTGATAACTTTGACGAAATATGTTTGTTCATTTCTGGCTTGTATGAAACAAAATTGAATAAACCTACTTACAGAGGACATTAAAAAATACGGAGCTGTGAAATATAATATGTAATTGGAATGTAGCTAAAGAAACCAGAAGTACACANATCGATTGAGAAGTGCTCTAAAGAGTTTACGCGCACCGACAGTTTAAAAAAGCATCTGAAACGGTGTGAATGAAATTATCCATATCTTCTGATGTTGACCGAGTTGCCCAGCCTTCCCTTTGCAGTATACAGCGAAGGCCGGTCTCATTGCAAATTCAACCCGCGAATCACAAGCTTCACCTACAAATTCTCCCGACCATGCATCGCAATCTTAGAAAGTAATCTGCGAGATGAAGCCGAATGTAAATTGATTGNATTCTCCCGACCATGCATCGCAATCTTAGAAAGTAATCTGCGAGATGAAGCCGAATGTAAATTGATTGTTCCTGAAGGAATCAGCGTTCAGGGGTCTTTTGAAAATGTATGTTGCTCCAAATCTGATAACTTTGACGAAATATTTTTGTTCATTTCTGGCTTGTATGAAACAAAATTGAATAAACCTACTTACTGAGGACATTAAAAAATACGGAGCTGTGAAATATAATATGTAATTGGAATGTAGCTAAAGAAACCAGAAGTACACANAGAGGACATTAAAAAATACGGAGCTGTGAAATATAATATGTAATTGGAATGTAGCTAAAGAAACCAGAAGTACACAATACGGCGTTCGTTTTGTGTACATCTGACCCTAAGCGTACATCAAGACCCTGAACGTACCTGAGCATAATGGGGATTGCATCGAAGCCAATGTTGAAAAATCATAAATAAGATATGCCATGAGGAAGGATAAATTATATTGAAGGGCTCTGGCTATACCCACAATTTGGGGGACCATCTGCAAATGAGAACAAAATTGTATCGGTCCACTCAAAACATACAATATATATATGTATCGCCGTCCTCGATGTCGATTATGCGCATGAAAAAATATCCACAAATCGTGGAATTACAATATGCATTATGTTTTCACATAGCATGTAGTACACAAGGGGGCCAAGGCATGTGAGAAGCCCAAGGATCGGTGATAGTTAGGTTTTTAAGGAGCCTACAGTGCTGGGAAGCAGTATAGATTTGCGTTGCTTCAAGGCAAATGCAACACTGAATGTGCCATCGCCTCGTACGGTGCACCACAACATCTGCATGACGTCATGGGCGGATATATAGGCAGCTGGGTTCGTGTAATGATTCTTAATTTCATTGAATGAAGTGAAAGGCAGATCGTCAAGCATCTACTGAGTTTGGTATGATGACATCGACTTCTTCGGTTGAGACGTCTTCACCTTTTTCGACGGAGTCTGCCGCACATTCGGACAAACTCACAGCACCATTTCTTACTGTAACATTTGTTTCTTCAGCTGTACCATCCAGTTGTTCGGCTAACCTGGTTCGCGCAGAGTTCGGGTCGTCGGCTGTATCCCCACTGCTAGAGAAAACTTATACCTGCTGCTACTGCGACAGCGTATTTTCTTACCAACACATCGCAGGGCAGCATTAAATTCGTGGTGGCATGAACAATCCCAACCGCATTAGATATCTGTGCTTAGGGTGTGGGTCACTGTCTACCACAACAATGATGGTGGCAAACATGTAAGGTTGTGCAAAGTTAACCTGCAGGCCTCGTAAATGCTTCGATTCCTGTTCTGCAACAGAAAGTTCTCGTGGCCTGCGTCGATGTGTGATGAAGGGTTATTTCAATCCTAAGNATTTCGATCCTAAAGCTCCTCTAAGAAAATCGGCTGCGACAACTAAGGACGACGAAGATGCACATCACCAGGAGCAACATCTCTTTCCACGAAGACATCTTCGTCCCCTGTTCCTGTTCCTTCCGGCGTGACGACCGCCGGACTATCGGGGTCTGCTAGCGTATCATGTGCCCTGCAGAACTTTCAGTGGCATATCAGTGTCGCTTCTGCTGCTAGGACTTTGCCTTCAAGTTTACTGCACGGTGTCATGAATTTTAAGATTGCGAGAATAGTTGGTTTCATTTTTAATGAATTAGAACTGAAGGTGATGTGTATAAGGATGCACACTTTATGCAGAAGAACATAAATAATTTTGTAGTAATATATTTTAATAAATTTAAATAAATATACATCATTTATTATTTTAATTTTATATATCGTTTCCTCCTGTTATAAACTGATTTTAATAAAACAACACTACGATGCAAATACTTTTTTTTTATATTTAGCTAACCACTATGTCTATAAAAGTTCGTACGGGGCTCATACATGCATTCATTCACGGACCAAGAATGATGCTTGAAAACTTTATTTCACGAGCCAGGCCCTAAGAGATGACCAATTATATTCGCCTATGCCTATAAATATTAGCTTTCTTACAACCTGACTTGTAAAAATATTGTTTGCTGGATAATAATTTTAGGTATAATAAAACAAACTCAATGTGGTTATAGGCAAAAACTTAGATTTATAATACAGACCCAAGTGAAAAAAATACGAATTCTATGTTACATAAATTAAATGTTCCTAAAATGTAAAAAAAAAACATAAATTTACTATGAATACTTACATACAAAATATTATATTCGGAATAGTTCATGAAATTATCGTCNAAAAAAAAAACATAAATTTACTATGAATACTTACATACAAAATATTATATTCGGAATAGTTCATGAAATTATCGTCATTAAGATAATGCTCTACACCAATAATACAATGGTTATAATATAATGAATATATAAATCATTAATATGAGAAAAATATATATTATTGTGTAGAAAACAATAAATTAAATATAGGTATGAGGAAATATGCTGGGATCTATTTAGATTATTCGTGTACAAAATTTAAATGGGTGTGGGGGTTGGAGGATGTTGTAAAGGAGTACAAGGGAGGGGGGTTGCGATTTTTCTGTTTTTTTTTCTATGACTGAGTGGGTTGTGTTGAAGGGCGTTGGTTTTGGTTTGGTAGTGAGCGGGGTCTAACCANTGTTTTTTTTTCTATGACTGAGTGGGTTGTGTTGAAGGGCGTTGGTTTTGGTTTGGTAGTGAGCGGGGTCTAACCATACAGGATTCTCAATTTTTAGAATGTTTGAGGCATATGGCGGTGTGGTGTGTGATAGTTGTCGGGAAGGGGAGTGTATGGGGGATGGTGGAATAGGGGTTTTTTTGCGGGGTGTGGTAACTACGAGGTGGTTGNGGGTTTTTTGCGGGGTGTGGTAACTACGAGGTGGTTCTGTGGAGGGGGTGTAGTTAAGGAGGATGGTTTTGTTGGTGGTTGGAGAGGGTAATGTAAGGGATTGGTGGTGGTTTGGTGATGGGAGTTGAGGGGATGGCGGTGAAAGGTGAAAAATGGAGGTTTAATTTTGTATGCTTTTAAAGAGATAATATTTTTTAATTAAATTAAATTGTTTATTAAAACCATTTTGTATTAATTTTTTCTTTTTTTTCTTTTTTATCAACTAATTAGCGAACCGGCCCAGCTTCGTCCGGATACAATTGATTTTTACAGTGATGCACTAATAAATAAATTGGGAAAAGACAATTCATTTACGTGAAAAGAGAATTATAAAATTATACTATGTTGGCCTAGGTTTTATGCATATGCATTGACACAGGCATGAAGCTTTCGAAGCCGCATCCACCAGCCAAGACGTCACAGGCGTGGACGGTGGCCTCGTTCATCTCCTCTCTCGCCGTTCCAATCCTACGACCGGCCATTCCAGCAATCCGTAACAATATTAATTATTATAATAAAAATTATTTCAATAAAAGATATTTGATAAATAATTGAATTAATATTATTTTTAATGTTGCGTTGTTATCTTCGATATCTACTAATTATTACCCATTTGCATGGCAAAATAAATGGCAACAGTGCCACCGCAGATCATAACGTTTTCTTAGAATTATACATTCGTTTCATAACTTTTTAAAAAATTTAAGGGTTTTATTATTATGTTTATAGCGCACAACATAATTGGGGTACACNGTAACAATATTAATTATTATAATAAAAATTATTTCAATAAAAGATATTTGATAAATAATTGAATTAATATTATTTTAAATATTGCGTTGTTATCTTCGATATCTACTAATTATTACCCATTTGCATGGCAAAATAAATGGCGACAGTGCCACCGCAGATCATAACGTTTTCTTAGAATTATACATTCGTTTCATAACTTTTAAAAAAATTTAAGGGTTTTATTATTATGTTTATAGCGCACAACATAATTGGGGTACACTGTTCCCCCCCACCACCGACAAGCGACACTAAGACGTCAATAAAATAAAATTATAAAAACTGTTTTTGTATATATATTTTTTGTAATTAAAATAATTTAACGCATTAGTATTTAGTATTATAAAACACAGGACTTGCATTTGGCAAGAGAATATGTCTTTGACGTCATAAAGATTATGTAACCCAATGACAGGTTCATCTCTCGCCATTCGCCATCGCCATACATGCCACCTCATCACATTACACACTCGAGACCTTCAGCTCGCAATAACTTGTTCGCGCGAGGCTGGCGGCTGGCCGTCCTTGTCAAAAATAATTGTAAAAACTACCCGTAATCTAAGAATCGATGCATTTATAATTAATTATAATTTTTCATTTTAATTTGTATTATGTAATGTTTAAATAATGCCAAAATTTTTAACAATACAGTTTAATATATCAAAAAATAAATTTTAAAAGCAAAATATGTTAAGTTAATTAAATTTATGAAAAATTATCTTTTCCAATGAGAGCTGGTAGTATTAAAAAAAAATTTGTTATGCAATTTTGTGGATTTGTGCTCGCAACCTCTCGAACACAAGTAGGTTTCTCTGTCCAATGAGCTACATAAGCGGCGATGAAAATAAAAGCTTAAATCTTTTATAATAGCTCCAAACAAGGAGGCTGCATTCCCGCATACAATTACATTAATGTATTAAGCATTACGTAATTTTAAGTCTATTTTCCGGAGGAAAGAAAGGCTTATGAGATGGGTGTATGTGTGTGTCTATGAAAGCGCTTTCCCCCCTTCAATTTTTAAACGCGTTAATAGAATTTCACTAAATTCAGTACACATATGGTACTAAGTAAGGACACCTGACTTTTATAATTTTAGATAACGCCAGGCACTTACTTTCAAAATGGTGGCAAATAACAAATTTCGGAGATCTGTTAAATCTCGGAAACCATTCAACCTATTTAAACCAAATTTTGTAAGCTAACAGCGCAAGTTGTAGGAATTGAATTCATATGTGAATATTGTTGTTAATCTTTCATTTTGTAAGATCGGCACCACATGAAATAATAAAGCTTTTACGTTATACGTCGTAAATTACATATCTAATTTTGCAAAATTTGGCACGGAAATAATACCACGACTGGCCATATTAATGTAACTAATTGACCGTAAGTAAACAGTTATTTTCAAAATGGCGGATATATAAATATTTTAGTTTTATTTGGTATAACTATCAAACCGTTTAACTAACTTCAACCAAATTTTATGTGCTGACAGTATCTATAACAAGCATCATATAAGCTATACAACAGACACTTTTTCCCGCTATTTCGGAAGATAGCACCACATGTATAAATAAAACTTTTATGTTATATCTCGAAAACCAAACAACCAATTTTCACCAAATTTGGCACGTAAGAAATTATATGATAGGACTGATAAATATAATTAATTGAACATTATTATGCTCTTATTTTCAAATTGGTGGAAATATAAATATTTTTACATTATTTACTATAAGTACCATACCATTTGACCAAATTTCACCACATTGTGTGGGCTGACACTATCTAATACAAGCATCAATTAAAGCAAAAACAACCACTTTTGTTCGCCGTTTTGTGAGATGGTGCTGCATGAGTTAATAAAGTTTTTATGTAATTTCTCGGGAAAAAATTGACCGATTCCTACCAAACATGGCAAACAAGTAGTACTGCCAAAGGTAATGTTAATTGATATTTTTTAGGTATGCCAGATACTTATTTTCAAAATGGTGGCCGTATAATTATTTGAGTATTGTATGTTAATCGTCGAAACTGTGTAATTAATTCTAATGAATCTTTGTATGCGATCTGTATATATTACAGCAATCAAATGTGTACACACCAAATCTCCTTTGCCCGCCAATTTGTTAAATAGTTTCACTCGACAAATTAAATATTGGGATCTCCGAAAAAACCACAGATTTTTAACAAATTTAGGCGAACAATTAGCAATATGAATGGCTAGGTCAACTAATAAATTTCAAGAGGATCAGACATACTTATTTTCAAAATGGCGGCCATATAAACGTTTTAGCTGCGAATTTGTTATCTACGAAACTGAAAAACAATATTTAACTTAACTTTGTATGCTGCCAGTATCTGTTATATTCATCAAAATTTTCTATACAAAGTCTCATTTCTCTTCAATTTTGTAAGATATGAAATAGGAAACAATTTAGTTTTTATGTCATATCTCGGGAAACAATCAAACTTTTTCGTTTCAATTTGGCGAAGAAGTTGTTCTGTGNCAATTTAGTTTTTATGTCATATCTCGGGAAACAATCAAACTTTTTCGTTTCAATTTGGCGAAGAAGTTGTTCTGTGGTAAGATATGTTAATTAGTATGTTTTAAATATGTAGGTAACTTATTTTCTGAACGGGGCATTAACAAATATTTTAGCTTCGTGTGCAATATCCACGAAACTACGATATATATATATATATACATTTTAATTTGTATATTTTATCTCTAACAATAATCGAATGTGCTATTATATAAACATTTTGCCCTCCAATTATGAAGAGCGTCACATGTTAAATAATGATTTTATGCCATATTCCGAGGACTGATAAACCGATATCCATACAGAGATCATTCTTTACTGGATTTTTGCAAAGTAGTGTTAGGTGAGTAAATTGAACATTGTGTCATATATCAAGAATATTAAGACCAATTTCTACCAAATTTGCACACCAACAGAAGGCCACATAAATTTACACGATTTAAATAAGTCAGACAATGGTTTTAAATATGGTGTCCATATAAATATTNGTATTTTCTTAAGACGTTGTCACGTTCAACTATCGTCAGTAAACCGACTTTACAGACAACCAATTTTTTTTTAAGCATTTTTGTATGATAGCTCCATTTAAGAAAATGAGGTTTTATGCCATATCTCTGAGACCAAACAACTGATTTCCATCAAATTTTTCACACACATAGTGTTATGGAAGGCCAGGTTAACTTATGTTTTTAAGTATCTTAGATACCTATTTTCAAAATTATGGTTGTGTATATATTTCAGGTTAGTGAACCCTATCATCATTACAAACATTACACTTTTTATATCCGCTGTTGATACTCTGAGTCCTACCAGCATGATGCAGTTGATTGCAAGCTAGCTTAATTTTACAAGTTTTCCTGAATTCAAATCCCCGGTAAGTCACTCGTGTATTTTAATTGTCTTGGTACTGTTTCACATTTCCCTGGTGTCATTTCTAATGACATTGCTGTCAATGAGACGTCAAGGCCTACCTATTAGATTTTAAGGACTTCACTTAAATTTGTATGCACTCATTTATAGGAAAGTACGCTTATCAGTTATCAGACACTGGTTTGTGTATTTATTTTCAGTTAATGTATATATGGCTCATAACCAAATTTATAACTGAACTTTTCGATTAAATTTACAGTATTTACCATTTTGAAATCATTTTTAAATTAAGCAAATTATTATAGTGCACTTTATTTTATCAGTCAGGTCTGAGTCTTAAATCAAATTACGTGCATATGATCACGTTAACTGTTATTTTATATTTATTTTAGACAATTATGTAGCAAACCTCATTTTATTGCAAGTCGGCTCGTAAGCAAGCGAATATTTACAGGCATATAAGAAGGCGAATACAATTTGNCAAACCTCATTTTATTGCAAGTCGGCTCGTAAGCAAGCGAATATTTACAGGCATATAAGAAGGCGAATACAATTTGAGGTCACACATGTGCACACATGAGACTAACTCGACCCAAGATCGACTCTACCCAAGACGAACCTTCCCGAAGTTGACTCTACTAAAGGTTGTATCACCCAAAACTAACTCTACCCAAAACTAACTCTACCCGAAACTAACTATACCCAAAATTTACTCTACCCACGACTATCTCTACCCAAGATTGACTCTACCCAAGATTTACTCTACCCAAGTTTGATTCTGCTCGAATATGACACCGCCCAAGAGAGACTCCTACAGAGACCAGCAACTACCAAACTGTCTTGAATAACCAGCAACACCTTCCGGTCATACGAACCAACTATTCCAACCAAACATACGAATCATCCATACCAAACATATTTCAATCCAACCAGTCCAACAAGACCGACTGGGGATACCAATGAGCAAGACTGTTCANGCATCCATACCAAACATATTTCAATCCAACCAGTCCAACAAGACCGACTGGGGATACCAATGAGCAAGACTGTTCATATGGACTGGTTATACTAGCCGAACATACGAATCACCCATACCAAACTCCCATTCCCACCAACCAGACCAACAGTCCAACAAGA
The DNA here is from genome assembly GCA_002778355.1 of Clitarchus hookeri. Lineage (NCBI taxonomy): Eukaryota > Metazoa > Arthropoda > Insecta > Phasmatodea > Phasmatidae > Clitarchus > Clitarchus hookeri. The sequence goes on along the minus strand of NQII01005141.1, from coordinate 85,654 downwards.
CCGACTGGAGATACCAATGGGCATGACCAACCATACGAACCAGCTGTTCACTTGAAACCGTCATCCGAAACAACCATATGAACAATTCATAGTAGCAAGTCACAAGAACCATCCAACCCAGGCATCCATGAGAACCAACCATACGAGCCAACAGTACTTGCTTAAAATACGAAACAGCCATGACAGTCAACCACAACTCCACACCACTCTATCCACCCATCATTATGATCATTCCATCCGACCAGTCTAACGACCATCAAGATCAGCAAACCATAACATCTGTTAATGCCGACTAGTCATACAAACTGACAATTACCAGCAGACCATAATTAAGGAACATACCAATGGACCATACTCAACCGACCAGACCACCAAAACATACCGAAAATCCCTAACTCATAACAACCATCCATACTAACCAATGACTGACTGCACCCAAGACTAACTCCAATCAAGAACGGCTTCTGACGAGATAAATTCCTGCCCAACTGACTAGAAAAATAGACAGACCATCCATCTGTACCAACAGACGATGATCAATCTCGAAAAAGTCGACTAATACGAATATCATGCAAAATTTTTGTAAACCGTATCACTTAAAGCCAACCGTACCAAAGGACTATAAAAGCAACCAGACCAACCTTACAGATCGACCATTATGAGCAGCCCATACCAGACATCTGTACCAGCGATCGTGGCGATCCAACCAACCAAATAACTAGACCAGTCAACCACATCGCCCAACCATACTGGCCATGAATTGACCCCAACCAAAATTGACACGGAAGTGGATAGCTGAGGATTGGTAGCACCAGAAATACCACAATCAGCACCGCAAGTACTGCAGTCAGCACAGCAGTCGCTTAACAATCGCTCCGCAATTACTCCTTAATCAGCACCATACACTCTGTAATAGCTCCACAATTGCTCCACCTGCTATGAAACCAACACATTTTGCTCCCCTATCGCTGCACAATCGCTCAGCAATTAACCCGCATTCTCTGCAATCAGCACAATATGCTGAACAATCGCTCTCTGCAATTACTCCGCAATCGCTCCGCAAGCACTGTAATCAGCACTGTAAGACACCGCAATCAGCACTGTACGACACAGCAAACAGAACTGCATGCACCACAATCTTCACAAATCCTCTTCATAATCTTCCAATATTTCTACCAATCTTCCAATTTTTATGTCAATCTTCCAATCTTTCCATTAATTTAACAATCTTTCTCTTAGCCTTTCACTCAATCCTAACCCTATGATCAATCTTCGATGCCCAGCAGGCCGTATTCGATTTTTCCAAGTGTGAGAAAAAACGGTGCATGTAACCACTGANTGATCAATCTTCGATGCCCAGCAGGCCGTATTCGATTTTTCCAAGTGTGAGAAAAAACGGTGCATGTAACCACTGAACACCAGGTTTCAATGATCATTAATTTTCTTAGACCATGTCATTATGATACAGCTCCATCCACACCTCGTCTCACACTCTCTGTTAGGCACAGTCCAAATCTCATCCATACTATAACTTGGTCACATAAACTCTCCGACTTCCCTTTTATGTGTGAATATTTTTTTTATCTAAGCACTTCGAGTTTTGCATGTAAAACATCGTTTCTCATATTCCACAAAAAATTAATGTATTTAGAGAATAGTTTTTATTTAAAACCATGGTAATTATTGTAATGCCAGTGCTTATATTATACTAAAAAGGCATTTACCTAGGAAAAGTAATTTTTAGTCCAATATCCAAGTTTTTACGAGGTGTAACAACGTCTCATGTATTCTACCAAAAAGCATTTCTCTAAGGATACGCTTCGCCTACTCTCCGAGCAGGAATGGGATCTTGCAGGCCTGAAAGAAAAGCCAGAAATATGCCATGAAAATATTTCGGAAATAAATTATAAATATATCGCATACAAAACATTAAGGTGATAATGTTCTTTATGATGCAGTGACAAAATTTACATAAATCAGCGTTGCTGCATTAAAGAACTCTGTAGCGATTATGTTCAGTAACATATCTTCATCAGGAAACAACGCTATCGGCTCCTCACACACTCTGTTGAGAATTGTCCTTAATTATGAAATATTTAGATTTAAAATGCATGCATCATTCTCTGCCATTTTAAATATACAGAGAGACATTAAATTAAGCCCTCTACCTCCCTGCATAAGTAATTGCAGAATAGTCTTCTGTGTAAAACACGATGTCCATATTATCCTACATACGCAGGGGCTGAAGAATCAAGAAACATCCCATCACTGAGCTTCCCTAAATATGCTCCGGAGTGACTAGGATGCTCACCACGATATTTTCGCACTTTAGAAAAATTCGGCCATCATACTCATTAATACAACTAACTCGTGAAGTAACCAGACTGTGAAGAAAAAATATATTTCCTCGTTTTACGCAAACATCCAGCTCCTTACCACACTCCGTGAGTCGACTAACTTGGCACTGGATTAATTGGTTGACAAATTAGCGGAAAAATAACAGTGTTCTTATATAACACTCAGAAAAACCAGACACCCTCATTAGTTTGTTTCTGTCAGATGAGATAATTAAGCTAGGAATTTGCTGGGCGATAGCAGGCAGTTTATCACTCAGAAAGAGGGCTGGCAGTCAGCAGGGTGGTCTACTGTGTTGAGTTCAGGGAGAAAACACATAAGATAAACGAGAACAAGACGAAGAGAAAGCCAACACATCTTGTAAATTGAAAGACAGGAGAGCACACCAAGGAATACATGTACGATGCTCGCACACTGAGAAAACCCACGTTTCCTTTTCGCAGTAGCACAGGTTCACAGAACGTTCAGTATTATCGACATCTCTGTAAATTTAATCTATTCTATATGGAATCTGCGTATCAACATGTCGCATTCTGAAAAAATTCAAAAAATATATATTCTGAATGTCGCGTCGTAGTTAAAACTGCGAACTTCACTCGAATGTATTTATGTCCTCAATATTATGAGTCAGACGATCTTGCCTGCTCTGCAATGTATAATTTATACTCGGTCTGAGAGTTATTATTTACATTATAAATATTTTTTTTGGCAAACACTGTTCCAAATTATGAACTGTGGTTATATATTATTAATTATCACATCGTACCGGTTCCAATTACTACGGCATACAATTGATTCCCAATATGTTTACAAGTGGTTTTCGTGTAACTTATGGTTCTTTATTTATACTTAAAAACATTAAAAAAAATTTCTGCCATCATTTGGAAAACGTCGTCTGATATTTTCTATGCCAGGGAGAAAATCAATAAATTGTTTTATTTCGGACTTTAAACTCGCGGCCTTACGCCATGCGCACCTGTTTAAACGTTTTAAGCAATATACCTCGGGCAAGTCATTGCGTAGGGCTGCCAGAAATTAATTTTTCTTTTTAATAATACCAATAGCTATGGGAAAAGGTAAAATGTACATAATTTAAATTTTCTAAACTGAACTTGCATTAATAATACATTTTCGATGCATTAAACTGTATCGTTAAAGATTGCGACATTTTTCAGACATTATATAAGATAAATTTTAATAAAATAGTTGTAATCATTTATTTTTGCACCGATTCGTAGACGTCTGATAGTTTTACATTTCTTTTTGACAAGGTCGGCCAGTCACCAGTCTCGCGCACAAGTCGATGCGAGCTGAAGGTCTCGAGAGTGTAGTGTGATGAGGTAGCGTGTATGGTGAATGGCGTGAAGGGGGCATACCTATAAATTCAATGTGGTGAACTTGTCATTGGGTTATATGATCGTTATGACACCAGGAACATGTTATACTTGAAAAGACGAATCCGGTGATATTTAAGACTAAATACCCGTGCCTTCAATTTTTTTAATTAAAAAAAAAATTCAATACAAAAAATTTATTGATTTTTATTTTATTTGATTGACTTCTTATTGTCGCTTGTCGGTGGTTGAGGAGATCAGCATACACCAATAACGTCGTGTGCCATTAACGTCGTAAAGAAATTCGCTTCCATTTTAATAAAAATTAAACACCAAAACATAAACAGAAATAAAAAACGTTACGATCTGTGGTGACACTGTCGCCATTAATTTTTTCTACTAAAACGTGCAATCATTACTAGAGATCGAATGTAGCGAGCCAATATTTTTAAAACAATTATATTAAATATTTTTTTTACAAAATACTTTTTCATAAAAATTATTTTTATTAAAATAATTTCTAGGTTGGCGGGTCGGTGGAGTGGCCGTTTTAGGGGCTGGGAACGTAGAGGGGGAAAATGAACAAGGCCGCTGGCCGCACCTGTGACGTCATTGCTGGCGGCTGCAGCTCCGAATGCCCGACACCTGCGCCTAAACCTACATAATTATACTATTTATAGCAAATGAACATTATATTTGTATGGCCACCATTTTGAATATTATTGCATTTTCCATTTTAATTACTTTATCTATATGGCTTACTATATCATTAATTACGTGCCAAGTTTGGGGAGAATTGGTTGAGTAGTTTTAGAGTAATAAATAATATATAATTTTTTTGATGTAGTGCTATTTTCCAAAATGTTATACCACCAACTACATAAACCTCTAAATTTAAATATTTCATGATTTACTGTTAACTAACAAATTGGTTTTAATCGTTTACATGGTTCTCGAGATATGACATATCATCCTAAATTTCAGAATGGCACCATTTTAAAAATAAGTACTTGTAGTGGTCAAAAACTGTGAAGTTTGGGTGTCCTTACTAAATACTACATGGTTATCCAGTTTGGTAAAATTCGTTCATCGCCTTAAAAATAAGTACAAGAAAGCGATCTCATAAGCGTATTCTTTCTTCGAGAAAAAGGCGTATAAAATAGGAAAAATCAATACAACAAAATTTATTCTACCAACTTACTAATTTCTTACGGACGAATTGTTTTGTTATACCTTGCGCCGCAATGAACTCAACAGATTAACATCTAAGTATAATCTTGGGAGCTAACAAAATATTTAGCCTTTTTAGAAATCTCCCTTGCCTTAATTTCCTGCCTTGGTCTCTATAATCCTTCAGAATTCAACGGTTTTTTTGTTAACAGTATTTAAATTTCGTCCTACATACTCTAAAATTTAATTTTTTGATCAAGACCAAGCCGAGCGTTGATAATAAAATGTAATGAACGACACGATCGAATATTTGCAGCTAGTACTGGAATACGAATAGACTACTTAATTATGTGTGTAGCGTGGATTGTGACGGACTGGGCTATCGGTGGAGAGGACGACTATGAAAGCCGAAAGAGAGCAGCATTCCTGCCACCACGCACACACACACACACACACACACACACACATACTAACAGATAAAAACTTAACGGTGAAACTTGCGCCTGGAGGAACCCCGAGAAACATAATACCGCATGTGGAATATAAAAGGAAAGGACTCTTTCGGAGGGAGGGACGTGAATAATGTCGCAGTGATCTGGTAATGGAATACCAATGAGACCGCTAGCGCGATGAGACGTACCACGCTCGGCATAGCAATGCGGCGAGCCTTCGCACTTAACACGTTTATTCGCGGCAGCGAGAGACGCTCCGCCGTTTCTTCTTGAGTCGCCGATAAAACATTTGTTCTGTGGAGAAGCTCTTGGCCTTCAGCTCACTCTTGTTGCCCTTTGTATCTGCAGTGTTTCGCATACCGGCATTCTCTAGTCACTGCAGGTAAAAAAATGTTCAGGTTTTCCACGAATGCCCAAATACACTCTAATAAATTATTCGCAAATTTACTATATGAGTGTATACCTAGAGTGAGACATTGCGAATGGTAAATTTATTTCCCATACTTTCATTGTAGTGCTACTATATTCGCTCAGGAAACAGCCAAATGCGTAGGAAACTTCCTTACTCTGTATAGTAGTGTCACTAAACAATCCATATTTGTAGCCAGATGAGTGGTATTTTTCCGTATGAAATAAGAGTTTAAAACTTAAGATTCAGTTTAGGAAGTTTACCAGATTTTATTTTAGAGAGCAAGTACGAGAGAAGAGCCTAATTAAATTTAATACGTGCCTTGAGTGCGACTATGCGAAACAGAAAATTTGGACGATGGTATGAAAAAAAAACATGGGTGCTTGTGCTTATGTACGCGCGTTTGAAGTTATTCTTCTTTGGCGTGACTAAAATAACATTATATTACTTATTCAAATAATTTATGTAAGTAGGAAAACGATAAAATCACCGAAGAGAAAAATTATATAAAATTAATAAGTGNACATTTTATGACTTATTCAAATAATTTATGTAAGTAGGAAAACGATAAAATCACCGAAGAGAAAAATTATATAAAATTAATAAGGGTTCAATTAAAGAACTTAATTGAATTAAATTAACCTTAAATACTTGAAAACACTTTAAAAATGTTTATACCAATTTTGGTAACTTACAAATTTTTCACGCCACAATGTCAGTAAAATTAATTAATAAGATATATAAACTCACAATAAATTACTTATGTAAATGAAATGTTTCTCAAGTAGCTTATTACATGAACTGATTTTCTGTCGGTTTTAAATATAACCACGTGCTATGCTGTGTACCTTGCGTTTGTATATAGTTAGACGATACGCGCATGCGCATTGGGTCACACCCCTACCACGTTCAGTGTCGAATTTCGTTACACTGTGCGCGCGCATCTTCCGTTGCACACTAAACGTTTACCCTCAACGCGCCTAAAGAATTATAATGTCAAAAAGAGCATTCAAGACAGCGAATTAATCTGTGTATGAGATCAATGAAATCGAAAACGTCGTGTAATTATGTGTACGAAAAATATGCTGTGTGTAAGAAACATACAAAGGGCATAGTTTGGGGTGGGTGTTGTCCAACGTTAATCACCTGCAGTTCCGAATTAAAAAGCCGGTACTGTTATGTGCTTCGTCTTACATCAGTCTGCATGCAGTGATCGAGAATAGTTATGTTGTAATTATCCCGCAAAATACCAGCAAACACATGTGTTTCAAGTGGACAATTTCGGCACATTTTGTGGAAGGCGAGTACCCGAGCATGTATGCCGACGAGATAAATCCCTAGAAGGGAATTTTAATTTCCGGTCTGTTATTCCAATTCCGCTCTACCAAATAAAACACTTCGAGAAGAACAACTCTGATATATCGCTCAGTCTTCACTTGTACACCATCTAGGTGAAGGTTGTTCGCATATATGTGGTAGAAGAAAAGAAGTCTGAGCAATTTGAACTACTTATGCTGAAGACCGAAGATGGAAACGCACATCAAACCAACATTATGGATTTCGAACATTTTGTGAGATCCCATCCATTAACCTATTTTCACAACATCTAAATGTTCAAGTGGTGCTTTACATTTTACAATGACATGCAAATAATAATGGGACTGACAGGCCAGTGGGGTTTAGAAGCATACAAGTGATACTGCAAAGAAAACGCTCTTGCGAGAATAGAGATACCACATCTGGGTGAAGATGGTAAGCCACCAGTACAAAAATTCAAGAATTACCACCATAACAATAAATTGCTAATCGACTTGTGTACAGAATTTTTGGCAATAATCAAGTCCATTCCAAACCCCGAACCAGATGCCAGTCGCTCATACACATGTGCCTACCAGAAGCTGAGGAATACAGCTATTGCATATATGTTCAGATTCATAATAACGTAATTACTGAATCGCTCAACTCATCACTGTCAAAGGAACCAAAGCTGTATACGGTGTCGGTTGCGGAAAATAAATTTATGGAAACGATTGTGGATATCGGCAATACATTTATAGCACTTCAAACCTGATGACACCACTCACACCAGATTGAGAGGCAAGATACTCACAGACTACATAGTGCTTATACTGTGAATCAGCTATCACTGCAGAAAACTTCAAATGAAAGACCAAGACCGCTTCACCAGGTGGTAAATCAGGTGTGCATACACCAACTGCAATTTGCTACCAAAAGACAGAAAAATTCGTAGTAATGTTCCATAACCTGAGCAATGACAAACATGTCATCATCAAACTGCTGGGCTACGATATAAAATCATTTTCATCATTCCACAGATGAACGAAATGTTGGTCAAATTTTTTAAGAAACTGGGAAACAGATTTTACATAGAGTTAGATAATTCCTTTGGGATTTGTGGCTCGTTTCCTTGACCAAATACCTTCATCGAATTAAATTAAATACACAGCCAAGACCCTCAAATCCAACCAACTACGTCTCGTTACACGTAAAGGTGTCTTCCCTTATGATTATGTAGATAGCTAAGAGGAGTTGGATGACGAGCCATGACAACTTCCGAAAGAAGTGTTCCACAACAAACTGACCGAAGCCAACATCTTACATGATTACGCCCATGACCAGACTGTATGGAAAATGTTGGCTGCACTACCTTGGGAGAGTATTTGAATGTGTATCTCAAGAAAGATGTAATAATTTTATCTGATGTTATGGAAAACTTCTGCGATATATGCATGTTGATATACAAGCTCGTCTACGTACACATGTCAGCATCCGAGGATTCACCTTTGACACCCTGCCACGAATTACAGAAATAAAGCCACAATTACTCACTGATTATGACATCTTCATGTTTATTGAAGAAGTTATACAGGTAGGCATGGCATAATTCATCAAGCGACAGGCATTNGCACACATGTCAGCAGCCGAGGATTCACTTTTGACACCCTGCCACGAATTACAGAAATAAAGCCACAATTACTCACTGATTATGACATCTTCATGTTTATTGAAGAAGTTATACAGGTAGGCATGGCATAATGCATCAAGCGACAGGCATTCACAAACAACATCTACACACTCTAGAGGTATGATTCCAGCAATCCCACATTATTCTTGCAGTATCTGGATGCCAGCAACCAATATGGATGAGCTATGTCATAGCTGCTCCCAGTGCATAACTTTAGGTNGTACACATGTCAGCATCCGAGGATTCACCTTTGACACCCTGCCACGAATTACAGAAATAAAGCCACAATTACTCACTGATTATGACATCTTCATGTTTATTGAAGAAGTTATACAGGTAGGCATGGCATAATTCATCAAGCGACAGGCATTCACAAACAACATCTACACACTCTAGAGGTATGATTCCAGCAATCCCACATTGTTCTTGCAGTATCTGGATGCCAGCAACCAATATGGATGAGCTATGTCATAGCTGCTCCCAGTGCATAACTTTAGGTGGAGTTGCACCAACATCGACATGGCAGTGCCCGATGATGGGATGACTTTTTATACTGTATATTAGTGTGTGACATCGATTATCCTGTAGCCCTGCATGCTGCACATAAGAAACTACCATTCCTGTCTGTCGACAAATACCCCCGAAGATGATGAAAATGCTTGAAGACATGAAAAACATTACTGCTTACTACCGCATCTTAAAACTGGCGCTGGAACATGGATTGAAGTCCACCAGTAAACATCATATGCTCCAATTCAAACAGACAGCATGGTTGAAGTCTTATATCGACCTGAACACTGAGAAACGATAGGCAAGTAGCATTGATTTTGAGAAAAATCTTTTAATTTGGCCAACAGTGCGACATTCGGAAAATGTATAGAAAATAAACGGAAATGACAAAAAATTATACTAGTATGCAGTGAAAAATTATTTTAAAAACAGGTAGCCAAGCCAACATTTCTAGGCAGAAATATTTACGATGTATCTTTAACTTATTCAACTGCAGCACAAACCCATCATTTTCGACAAGCCAATATACATAAGGTACTATGCCCTCGACCTGGTGGAAATACCAGTTTCTTTATGATATGATGTGCCCACTGTATTGGAGACATCGAGCTCCTCTATAAGGATACAGACTCCTTACTGTGCGAGCTTCGTACCCGGGACTTACATAACGACTTGATCGCAGATATCTGGTTCTTCGCCGAATTCGATACCAGCGGCTACATGATTGACCAACCATGTCTTTAAGTGAAAAGTAAAAAATTCGTTATGAAATTCAAATACAAAAGGAATATAATTATCGTAATGGAATTCATAGGGCTAATGCGAAATTATACTATAATATATGTCTTGCATGAAAGTGACTAAAAAGTCTAAAGTAATTTTAATGATTGAAGTACAAAACAAAATCAAATTTTATGATTATGTAGATGCATTAAATGAAATGCAAAAAATGCATGTTACTATGACCACAGTAAAATCACATCAAATGTCATCTATACAAAGACCGTAAATAAACTATCTCTATTTTGCTCATACAAGACAAAAATGCTTGAAGATGGTGTACATACCTTGTCTTAAGGCTATGTAGCATATATTTTGTGATGTGAATATAAAACTTTATANGTCTTAAGGCTATGTAGCATATATTTTGTGATGTGAATATAAAACTTTATACCCAATGAATGTGTATATAATCAAAACATGAATGTCGACTGTAAAAAGCTGACTTTTGCCTTCTACTGAAGAAAAGTGTGTGCACAGAAGCTTGTCATGGATTACAGTATGAATATGGAATCATTACCAGCGTCTTCGTCACTAGCTCACAGACACTGTCGANTACAAAGACCGTAAATAAACTATCTCTATTTTGCTCATACAAGACAAAAATGCTTGAAGATGGTGTACATACCTTGCCTTAAGGCTATGTAGCATATATTTTGTGATGTGAATATAAAACTTTATACCCAATGAATGTGTATATAATCAAAACATGAATGTCGACTGTAAAAAGCTGACTTTTGCCTTCTACTGAAGAAAAGTGTGTGCACAAAAGCTTGTCATGGATTACAGTATGAATATGGAATCATTACCAGCGTCTTCGTCACTAGCTCACAGACACTGTCGATACTGTGACAATAATTTTGATACACTGAACGAGGACACAAAAAGAGTGTATGTTTGAAGAAACAGAATGTCGCATTGGTTGCCAATATAAAAATTATCTTCTTCAAATCATTACTGCCAGTCTTCTCTCACTGATCAGTTATATTTAAGTCTTCAGTCATGAAGTATGATCGATCTGGAACACACAATGAATTTTTTTTACTTTCAGTCCATGTTCCAGTGCCTGTTTTCATTTGTGGTAGTGAACAATGTAATTTTTCTTGTCTTCAAGCTTTGTCATAAATTTCTTTTTTTGATCCTAGGGAACATTAGCTGATGGGTAAGTATGTTAGGTCCTAATGTACTGAATGCATGACTGCAGGATACTCAAAGTTTCTCTTCAATATATAGTGAGTCTTCCCATCATTGCGCACTGCCATGATGTCTATGTTGTTGCACATCCACTTAAAGTCACACACCAGGAGCAGCAATGACATCCATACAGGTTGTTGGCATCCAGGTACTGCAGGAACATGGTGGCCTTACTGGGATCATATGTCAAGGGTGCATAGATGTTGTTCGCCACTGCATGTCGTTTGATTCACTGTGCCATACCTCAATGTAAATCTTCTTCGATTAATATGTGTACATCGTAATCAATGAGTAATTCTAGCTCTGTTCCTCTCATTCGCAGCATAGTGTCGAAAGCGAACCCCAGGCTTCTGATATAGTGTGCATATTCGAGGTTCAGCCTCTAAATTCATATTTCGCATAAATTTTCTAATACATCGACAAAAATGAGTACATCTCTATTAAGATACATGCATGAATATTTTCCCAGGTGCGTGCAGCCAAATTCTCCCCATACTGTCTGGGCATGAGTATAATCGTCATGAGTGATGTTGCCAAAAGTAATTTTGTTGTGGAACTATTTTTTTATGAGGCAGCCATGGCTCGCCCAACTTCTTCAAGCTATCAAAATAATCATATGTGATTACTTCTTTAGGAATTATGAGGGATAGTTGGTTGACATTGAAGACCTTGTCTATGTTTTCAAATTCGTTTAAATTAAGACTGCGAGCCGTAAATCTGACAGTGTCCACAAACTCTATGGCAAACATTTACCCCAAATGCTTTGAAAATGTGATAATATTTCTGTTCCATATCGAATTATGAAGGTATTTAGGTATTGTAATCCAGCTGTCTGATGACGAAAGTCTCGTTATTTCGCAAGTTATGGAAGAACACTATGTGTTTCTTCGATCTTCAGCATAGCAGATTGCAACTGGTGTATGCAAACATGATGTAACCCCTAGTGAAGTGGTAGTGGTCCTTCACTTTGTAGTTTTCTACCAAGATAGCTGATTCACATTGTCATTACTGTGTTGCCTGTGAGTAGCTTTTCGTGTCTTCAGGTGTCATATTTTAACACAAATGTTTTACTCCAGAATCGATACGGGAGTTCACATTGTCGAACCGGTAAATGGCATTGATGTAGCAAAAGATGCTGCCTACTGTATCGTTAAAGGCATCGCCGATGACGTAGGCAGCTCAGATGGAGGTCGCAGGGACACCATTAAACAAACACTACTTCTTTATCTCTGAGGTACAAGTAAAAGTTACACTATTAAAAGTTAAAGCTATAAGGGTCTTTTGCCACATGTATCAGAATATATTCATAATTACGAGCACGACCGACCAAAAAAATTCATATTGTGGTGGAAGAGATAAAAAGAATGATATCTAAGAAGGTCAGGTAAAAGAAGACGATATATCACCTGCCGCATCAGACGAAGAGCTGAGACGGTGCAAGACTCTCCATGTCTTATATACCTGCAGAATCCGAGATTCCACATGACCAACAGCCATTCACGAGTGAGAAATGTGACGTGGGCAACACTAAATATTTCCCCTATCACACACTCTAGCGGAAAATGCTAAAACACTTGTTACTTGTGCACACTAACGACGAAATTTAAAGTGAATGTATTATAAATTGAGAAATGAAATTGAATGAATATAGAGATTGTATCTTCGCACCACTTACTATATAAAATTTTACCATGAATTAAAAAGAACAATTCACCTTGGATGGAAATAAAAGTTTTTATCCTGACATATAGTATTTCTATAAAACCGNTTCCCACCATTTACTATATAAAATTTTACCATGAATTAAAAAGAACAATTCACCTTGGATGGAAATAAAAGTTTTTAACCTGACATATAGTATTTCTATAAAACCGATATAACCTCCGGCTTGCAAAAAATGGTGTGTATGCATGTAGTGTTAGTGGTCAAAATTGATGAGCACCTTCGGGTACATCTAAAAATCCCACATCGTAGAGGTAGGATGCCATGAAGGTACGTCGAAGACTAACTTTTGAGTTGAACCGAAGACTCTTATCCACAGTCACACCGCTCCCATTTAAAATACATTGTTCCCAACTCACCATATATACAATACACTACTCTCTTGTCGTGCCTAGCTACACCATTGCAAAATAATTTCCGTTTCTTTCATATGATAGCATCGAATACAGGATTTGCTTGAGTTAGAGCAGTTTTCGTCAACTAATTACACTATTTACTTTCCCAAACAAGCACTAACTAGCGTACATTTTTACACGCCTAGTATCCGAAACTCTTTCTGCAACACGACAACTTTTTTTTGTTTCTTAGCTTTACAGAAACAAAGTANAACACGCCTAGTATCCGAAACTCTTTCTGCAACACGACAACTTTTTTTTGTTTCTTAGCTTTACAGAAACAAAGTATTATAGTTTAAAATATTAACCTTTTGGGACTTAAAATGTGGTTTCATGTTGTAACAGATACGGCTTATAGAAAATTATTATATCTAATAGGCTATAAATTGTCTGCCCACGAGTAATAATGATGAATATTGAGAAAAAAAATTGAAAGCAATCGTAATTTCAAATATTTTGTTTTGGTAACAAGCCTAAGAACATTCCTACCATTCTTCTTTATACATTTAGTCCACTAAGGTAAAGAGCCATAGAGATATAATAAGGAAAGCAGAAAAATATTTTTTCCTTCTCTGAAAATATTTTTCTAGGACAAATTTTGGTGCTAAGCTAAAAACTTAGATTTCACTGTCATCTTAAAACAAGAAGTTACTGATATAACTAATGAGCCTTCTTTCCTCAACATGGCTTAAATTAATTTTAAAGTAATTATTTAAAAGCTGAGTTAGTATGAAGGATTTTAATTGTCTTTAAAAGCAATAGCTTTAGAAATGAAACCAGAAACGTATGCAGCAGTAGTGAGACAATTATGTACAAATACACACATGCCTTACCCGGGGCTTTGAATCCAGAAAAACTTGTACTATAAGCTAGTGTGCAATCCACTGCATTACAGGGGTCTAAATCAGAGCATCAACTTCAGATTTAATAAGTCTAATATTTGGAATGATAGGTTTTACAAACCTAAAATATTTAAAGGGCTTTTATTTTGATAATAAGTGACTGAGGCAAATAAAACATGTAAGATTACATGGCCTACCATAGCGCTACTTGTGTGAAGAATACGATGGAAATCGGTTGTTCGGTCCCTGCGATATGACATAACAANTGGCCTACCATAGCGCTACTTGTGTGAAGAATACGATGGAAATCGGTTGTTCGGTCCCTGCGATATGACATAACAATCTTTATTTTCTTATTTGACTATATTGTACTGAATTTCAAAAAAGGAAAGAGAGGCTCTATATACGATGATTCTAATGTATACCGTCTAGATACAAATTTAGGTTGCATTTTGTTAAATTCTTATATATATATATAAGAATTTAACAAAAAAAATGGAAATGTGTCAAACAGACCTAAATGATTTGTGAAGCTACCATTTTGAANTGGCCTACCATAGCGCTACTTGTGTGAAGAATACGATGGAAATCGGTTGTTCGGTCCCTGCGATATGACATAACAAACTTTATTTTCTTATTTGATTATATTGTACTGAATTTCGAAAAAGGAAAGAGAGGCTCTATATACGATGATTCTAATGTATACTGTCTAGATACAAATTTAGGTTGCATTTTGTTAAATTCTTATACATATATAAGAATTTAACAAAAAAAATGGAAATGTGTCAAACAGACCTAAATGATTTGTGAAGCTACCATTTTGAACATCGTTGTCTGACACATTTAAATCATGAAATTTTACATAGCCTTCTGTAGCATTTATGAATGAGCACAATTTGGTATAAATTAAGTAAACCTCTTCCGTTGTAACACTTCGTAGGAATCCGTTGATTGATCTTCCAAACATGGCATAAAACCGCCATAATTTTCATGCGGCGATCTTCATAAATGGAGGATAAAAAATAAATGAAGTAGCAATTTCGATAATCGTTTACTCCCAATATACAAAGTTAAGTTAAAAGAGATTACATAATTTAGTAGATATCACCTAAAAAACTTAAAAATTTTATAGCCACCATTCTGAATATAAGTGCGTCCTACTTAAAAAGTACGTTAATTATTATGTCCTACCACAGTACAATATCTTCACCAAATTTTGGGAGAATGTGTTGATTGTTTCCCTAGATACGATAAAAATAATTTTTTTATTGATATTGCTATCTGACAAAATGGCAGGGATATGAAGTTCTGCAGAGTAAAATTTTATTTAATCTAATAGGTACTGCCAGCGTAAAAAGTTAAGTTGTAATTTATTTCGTTAATAAAATACACTGAGCTTAAGACATTTATATAGCCAACATTTTGGAAATAAGCGCCTGACCAACATAAACCATATGAGTTTACACCCCCTGCTGCAGTAATATTTGCATGCCAAATTTTAAAGTTATCCGTAAATTCTTTCCCGAGATACGACAAAAACATTCAAACTCGCATTGTGCTATCTTACAAAATGGCGGTCAAACTATTCTTTACTTACATACATTCTATAGTTATAATATATATGGCTAGAATACAAAATTTATTTGAAATTGATTACATGGTTTCGACGATATGGCATTCTAAGCTAAAAATAGCTGTATGGCCGTAATTTTGAAAATATGTGTCAGACCTGCTTGAAGCATACTAATTGACATAACCTGCCTCAATTCTACTTGTTTGCCAAATTTTATAGGAATTGGTTAATTCTTTCCCGAGATATGACACAAAAACATCATTTTACTGCATGGTGCTATCTTACAAAATGATGGACAAAAGATGCTTCATGTAGATACAGTTGATATTTTTTATGTTTACTGCCAGCATACATAGTTATGATGGAATTGATTCCATAATTTCGACAATATAGCATTCTATGCATCACGGATGTAGGATTCGGAACACCAACTTCGATAGTAATCAGTCTAAAGTTTGGTAGACTAAAGTTATTAACTACAAATATTTACAGGGACATAATTTTGAAAACAAGTGTATGAGTCACTTGCATCATGTAAGTTTTCATAGCCTACCGTAACACTACTTGTGTGCAGGATTTCGCGGAAATGGTTTGGCCGGTTCCCGAGATATGACATCAAAGTTTTAGTTTATCTTCTGTTTAGGCATACTTGACGCTTCTAATGGATACTCTCAGTACACAAAGTTCAATCGAAATTATTGAAATTATTTTATATTAACGATACATTTATCTACATTATTGATATTTGAGCAATTCTGTAAATAAAACCAGACACACTGGTAAACATGGAATACTGTAGCACTACTAGTGTGAAAAGTTTGGTGGGAATAGGTTTATTGTTACCAGATACATGACAAAAAAATCTCAATTTTCTTAAGTGGCTGTATCCTAATTTCTGGAAAACTAAACGGAAATTTGTTGTCACACTCTATTTTTGTAATAGATACTGTTACAAATTAAGTCGGTTTAAACAGTCACATAAATTTAGATGGACTACAAAAGAATAACTTGTCACCCGAATTTTGTGGAGATCAGTTAGTAGTTTCCTGAGTTAGGACACGAAAACCTAGTTTTTCATGTGGTTCTATCTTCCAAAATGGTTCAAAAATTATTATATGTATTCGTTCATTTGATGCTTGCATATATACTGTCATAATACAAAGTTGGGTTGAAATTGGTTACAATGTTTCGTAGATAGAGAATGCTATGCTAAAATGGTTATATGGGCGCTGTTTTGAAAATAAGTGCCTGGCCTTTTTAAAACGTAGCGCATCNATAAGTGCCTGGCCTTTTTAAAACGTAGCGCATCAATTTATATGGCCTACCACAGTATTAATTGTTTGCAAATTTTGAAGAAATTAGATGGTTGTTTCCTGAGATATGACAAAACTTTACTTATATGTGTGGCATTGTCTTACAAAATGGAAGACATTACAGGCTCTGAGTAAATATAGCTGATGGTTGTAATATACATATACTGCCAGCATAAAAAGATAAGTTAAAATTTGTTGTACGGTTTCTTAGATATAGCATAGTGTTCTAAATGGTCTATACGGCTGCAATTTTGAATATGATTCTCACACACTAAAACATGTTAATTAACATGATCTACTGTAATATTACTTGGGTACCATATTTTATTGGAATCGGTTGATTGTTCCCAGAGATTTAACGTAAATACCGAACTATCATGTTGCGCTATCTTACAAAATCGCGTACTAAAGAGGCCATGTATTGACACATTTGTTGCTTGTAAAATAAAATTACAGTAGGGTAAATTTGGCCAAAATCGTANCTAAAGAGGCCATGTATTGACACATTTGTTGCTTGTAAAATAAAATTACAGTAGGGTAAATTTGGCCAAAATCGTAGCAACAGTATTTTAGATAGGCATATTGCAAACATACCTAAATTATTTATATTGCCGCAATTTTAGAAACACATTTCTAAATTCATTGCTTACATCATGCACTTCGAACGTACCAAGTTTGGATTACATCGGTTTAATATTTCCCGAGTTATAATGTAAAAGCTTATTTTTCTCAATTTGCGCTATCTGCTTAAATGGATGACCAAAAACATTATCAGATTCTAAATCGAATGCTTATATTATGCACTACTAATGTACCGAATTTGGTTTGAATGCATGAAATGGCTCCCGAGATATGTCTTAAGAGCTTAATTTTTTTTCAATTTGCGCGATTATACAAAATGAAGGACCAATTACATTATAAGTTTCTAAATTCAAAGCCTACATCATGCTCTATGAACGTACACGATTTGTTTTAAATCGGTTAAATGGTTACCAAAATATAATGGAAAAGTTTTATATTTTATTATTTGTGCTATCTTCTAAAACGGCGGATTAATGTAATTATCTCTTCTAAATGCAATGCTCTAATAATGTACTGTCAATCATCCAAATTTGGTTTAAATAGGATAATTGGTTTCCGAGTTATACCATAGTAGCCCAAGTTTAGAAAATTGCCGACATTAAAAAATAAGTACTCGGCGTGATCTAAAACTATAAAAACTGATTTCCTTACTAAATACCAGTTTTGTTAAATTCGGTTGTCAAGCTAAATAGTTATTAAGTGGGGACATACATTCCAGACAACCAGGTTTTTGCATATGTCCATCTTTCCTTCGGAAAGTTGGCTAAAAATGATGAAAGTAATATTTTTTTTTTCATGATGGATTATAAATAATTTTAGTAATAATTTTCTGCCAGAAAAACTTTTATGCAAATTAAAACTAGTGGAATAAAAATTAGCAAGGGCTTTGTTGTCTATATATAAACTAACTTTAAAATATTTTAATCTCTTGTTTCTTAAGAAAATTTAGAATAATGCAAATACATAACAGAAGATATCGAAAACTTTAAAATGGGAGAAACAGCTAAACGATTAGAAGAATTAGAATAATGAATATAATTGTTTATTTCTTATATGCCCGTGTGAATTATTCAGGGAAAAGTGGAAATTTAAAATTGGAAAATAGCCAAAAATGTTATATTAAAAATTTTTGTCTGATCAAAGAATGGAAGAAAAATAAGTTAATTAAAATTTTTAAACCAAAAATGGATCAAATTTGAACTACAAATAATCATAAAGGAAAATTATATTTTGTTTTTAATATATTATTCATTTGATTAATATTATTATATTTATTTTTCCTATTCAAATCGTTTTGTTATAATTATATTTTCCCCTTTAAAAAAATTTCATATATTTTTTAATTACGAAAAAATTATGTCTTTCTATATTTCTTATGTAATTTCTAAAATAATAATTTCGGAAATCATATGAAGAAATGAAATGATAATTTTCTTCTGCGTAATAAATAATATAAATATAATAATCTAAATAATTATAGAATAAGGAATCTATGTTGTCTATTTTTCGTTTGTTTTTATGCTTCCTCATCGCTATTAGTTTAATATTTTAGTTATCTGTTAGTTTCTGTCTCTGTCTTGAAGCAATTATTACCATGATGCGTTTCCATCTGTATTCTACTAATCGCGCCCATGGCGCTGTTCCCACGTGCAGTGAAAATATATTTTCACAAAAAACTGGTATTTAGTCCTTAAAGGGCATTTTTCTGCGTCCGGGCTCAAACAGCATACATACAATTATTTTCCTGAAAGAAATTGTTTGTTTCTGTAAAATAAGCAAAGCAACTTAATTTGACAGCAAAAGAGTTATAATTTATTTCATAAAAGTACAACAGAAATTTGGAGTTATCTGAAGTCAAAGATTTGGGGTGTACTTAAAAGGTGTGGACAAAAGGTGTGCCTAGAGCGGTCATGAAATTGCTGAAGCTGAGAAAATATAAATTACCACAAGAAGACCCTGTGGCCGACAACAAAGTACATCAGTTTATTGAGATACGTTATTTAAGGTATGGTTTTTAGCCTACTTCAAGAAGAAAATAAATGCTTATGAGATCACTTTCCTGTGTGGGTGTGTGTGTGTGTGAGTGGGTTTTTAAGGTAGCTTGCGAGGACGAAATTATGAATTTCTGACCGCGCTGCGAGGATTTCGAACGTTGCGAAGACCTCGGTCAGGTCCTCGGAAAGATAATCTTACGGTTTTGAAGTCTAAGGGACGCATCTGGACCAGTGGTAAAATATTATTATTTCCTAAGCGAGTCCTCGTAACGAACGTAGAGATTCAAACGCTTAGTATAGCTTAATTCCGCCAGGAAGTGCTTTTGTCGATTTTCGTTAAGCACGGTGTGTATGCGGTTGGTCGTCTGCGTATGGATCGAGGACTTGGATACACACTTCCTATTTACAAACCGATGTGAGCGCCTTCGGTTTCTGTGAGGACCTCACTTCCGGCCAATCAGTAAAGAAAGTTTGAATTATAAATGCATCTGTAAACACCGAGTAATACAATCATTGTAAAGCGCTCACGACTATTTGTATGTTGGACAATATTATTATTTATGTAAAAAAAAGCGTGGAAATTTTGATATCACTTAATGCCTGTGTCAGATGTCATAAAATTTTTATTACTTATCCTTATGAATAAATTTTTTAAAGAATAGGCACTGTTTTCAGTAAATGGCGTTCCTTTTATACTTGCATAAACTCCGGTGTGAAATGTAATTATAATTGGATTGGTAAGCAAGAAATTTCGCCACTTAATAGAGTGACCTAGTTTCTAATCAAAGTGGTGGATAATACCGAGCTGCGGTAAAGTTTCTGAAGGGATTTTATGCTCCCCAAGAGTGTTTGTGTCATGTTGTCCTGTCAAATAACCATTCACATAACTTAAATGACTAATATGGTTTGATTTCAGTAAACAATTATATAACCAAAGTAAGGTTACTTTTGTAAAATAAAAATTTTCTCAGAAAATACGATTTATTTTGATAAGTGTATGGAGCTGTCTGCTATGAAAATCTGTCAATAAAATTCTTGGAAGCAACCACATTTAAACATAAACACAGTTCATCATAACATTTTTCTGAAGCAGAAGTTATTTTATCTATAATTCGAACAAAACGTCTGGTTATAATACTCATTCATTAACTTGCAGATATAAAGAGCAGACCAGGCTATGTATACACAGAAAACTTCTGTGTATTTTAATAAACCTAGTACTTGCTTCCCTCCATGGCAATACGGGTTTCATTCCCAGTGGGGTAGACCACGGATTTTTTGCAAGTTGAATACGCAACGGTCGTTGCCGCTGACCGGTGTGTCTTCTCGGCGTACTCCTGTTTCTCCTACCATTGCATTCNTCTTCTCGGCGTACTCCTGTTTCTCCTACCATTGCATTCCGCCGCCACCACGCTACACGTCACCCTAATCGACACTGAAAATCTCAGTTGTTAAGCTCCAGCAAAATATTTCACTGCCAATTAAGTATTTTCACTAATAAAATTTNCGACACTGAAAATCTCAGTTGTTAAGCTCCAGCAAAATATTTCACTGCCAATTAAGTATTTTCACTAATAAAATTTTATAATATTATTATCCATCTAAGAATAAACACATTTGTCGCAAAAAAATAACTCACTTGGAAATGAACATTTGTGCTGTAAATTACGAAAACCAAATGATAACTTAACCGTTATTATATAATTTATATTTTGCCTATATTTACTTTCTGAGATGCCTATTGCGGTATTTAAGAAAAATAACAATGGCGATAAGGGGCATCAAGTAATAATTTGGTTAGAAAACTATTTCGGTTTTCCAATATCATTTTTTTGTTTTAAATTTAGTTTAGGCTAAACGTATCGTCGGCAGAGAGGTCATTTTAGGCACATGTATTACTAAGTGCATCTGGAAAGAAGAATTAATCGGCCATATATTGTTTAAGGGACACATCCCATAATTCAGGGTAGCCGGACCGGGATTAAAACCCAGAAATTCCTGAATGCGAGTCCAGAGATTTACCTCTCCACCAACTCGTTCGATCATGTTCTAAGGTATATTTTTCTTTAATTTACCTGAGTGTGATAGCTGAATTCATATATGAAATGCAAGAGCGCGCCATTAATGAGAGCTCTTTAAATGTGNAATTTACCTGAGTGTGATAGCTGAATTCATATATGAAATGCAAGAGCGCGCCATTAATGAGAGCTCTTTAAATGTGCATTTTGCAAACAGATAAGATTTATGTTAGTATGGTATGTCAAGGGCAATTAAAATCCAATTCTTAGTTAAAGTACTTCAGTATCAGGAATGTGAAGGGGTTTGCATACGATTTCCTTATACAACCGCGAAAACATATTTGTTCATACTGTGCAATACAACACAAAACCAAAGCTGAACGAATTAGTGACGATCTCCATTCCATAAGAACTTAAATATGCAGAGATGACAGAGTTTTATAGTTGTTAATAGGTGCTTTCAAATCCTAATGCTTAATAAAGTATCTTCTGTTTTAAGCAATCAAAGCAGTTTCAAATCTTGACTATATTTTATTTGCATTTTGCGAGGAATTAGTATTGTCTGTTACTGTGGTGTCTAAGAAATCTCTAGATCACTTCAAAACTTACTGCGAGTAACTAGGACTTCAGTATTCTGTGTTCGTTCTGCTAGAGAAACATATTTATAACTTCAGAGGACGCGCTCGGAATACACTATGGTTGCAAGAATAAGCTGTTGCGAGGACTACCACACGAAATGTATTTCGCAAGGTTTGGGAGTTCGGTTGTATATAGGGAGTCTTATGGTATCCTACAACCTCTCCGAGTAGGTGTTGCTACTGAATCTCCTTCCACATATTCTGCTTTAAAATCAATGAAAAATTTCACCAATTTTCCAGCCTCTCCGCCTTCATGCATCTCCAGCCAAGATGTGACACCAACCAAATTGNCCTCTCCGCCTTCATGCATCTCCAGCCAAGATTTGACACCAACCAAATTGATAAATGCAGTACTTCCCATACCAAATCGTGCTCCAGGAAAACTGCCAGCAAAAAAAANGAGTAGGTGTTGCTACTGAATCTCCTTCCACATATTCTGCTTTAAAATCAATGAAAAATTTCACCAATTTTCCAGCCTCTCCGCCTTCATGCATCTCCAGCCAAGATGTGACACCAACCAAATTGATAAATGCAGTACTTCCCATACCAAATCGTGCTCCAGGAAAACTGCCAGCAAAAAAAAAGACAATGCGCGCAACTAGTCACCCATCCTGATGTAAGTAAAGATAAGAAGAGAAAGAAAGTGGATGACAAAAAAATAACAAAGGACTCGGATAGTCCTAAGAAGCGCAATACACGTAAATGCCCATTGAAACAATCTACAAAAAAAGTCTTGATTATCCATCTTCTGATGAAGATGGTGGTAATGTGGCGGTTCTTGCTGCTAGTGGAGATAGTNCGTGCTCCAGGAAAACTGCCAGCAAAAAAAAAGACAATGCGCGCAACTAGTCACCCATCCTGATGTAAGTAAAGATGAGAAGAGAAAGAAAGTGGATGAGAAAAAACGTATTGCTGCAAAGGATGAGAAAAAAATAACAAAGGACTCGGATAGTCCTAAGAAGCGCAATACACGTAAATGCCCATTGAAACAATCTACAAAAAAAAGTCTTGATTATCCATCTTCTGATGAAGATGGTGGTAATGTGGCGGTTCTTGCTGCTAGTGGAGATAGTGNAAAAAAAGTCTTGATTATCCATCTTCTGATGAAGATGGTGGTAATGTGGCGGTTCTTGCTGCTAGTGGAGATAGTGACAGTTTTGATGAAGACGAGTGTTATGACTGCTTCGAGATTTATGCGGACATTTCATCAACAACAGATTGGATTAAATGTACAAGCTGTGGTAGATGGCTACATGAAACATGTACAATATATATGGTTTAATTTGCAAAATGTGTAGTAGATTGAAAAAAATTAAGAAGTGCAACAAANATGAAACATGTACAATATATATGGTTTAATTTGCAAAATGTGTAGTAGATTGAAAAAAATTAAGAAGTGCAACAAAAGATTAACATAAAAGATGTAGAGAACTACAAAAAACTTTCAACAGTTTGTGAATATTTTAAACTCTTTTGGATTTCTTTGAGGTTTGCTGCTTATGTGGCAAATGTGTTAACCATATGTTCTTTTTACTTTCGTGTTTAAAAAGTGGGATATTTGGGTGAGCGGGAAGGGGTGAGAAAGAAGCAGCTTATTATTTACACGCTCAAAAAATAAGGCAAATTAAATAAACCCATATTAAATTTTTTGGGATTATTTGACAATTATTTTTTAAAACAACGCTAATTTGGTAAAGATATAACCAAAAAGAGTAAATTTGAATTTACAGTACACAGTTGTTACAGAATTAATTAACTTTATTTTGGTAAACCGGTTTCCATTGAAATTGAGAATTTTACCAATTTTAACATCTCCCACCCCATCATTGTCATATCACCCATACCTATAGGGAATATTGCCAAAAAAAAAGTGATTCTTATTTATTTTTAGATTTAAGCAAGGGTGGCATTATTATTTCATATTCGTAATTTTTTTGCAAATACACAAAACCGCATTTTTTAAATTTCTGATACCTTTTTTACGCTAGAATTTATTTTATATTTTTTTAACACATAAATCAAAATGTGCATCATGTCTCGTGAATTTACCNATATATATATACAGCAATAGCTAGGCCAAGTAGATACAGAAATTGCTACTATAGAAATAATGTAATTTTTTTCATGAAAATGATACAAGTCAACGATTGTACGAAGACCACTGTAGAGCTTACGTCTACCTTCTCCCACTGCTGGAAAATTACATGTAAAACAGTGTTGCTGCTGTGGGAAGATCTTCAGCAAAAGGTGTCATACTCGGCGAGATGAGAGAATGGCCTGTGCAAAGAGTCATTTTCGCGCGGTGGAGTATTGCGACAGTAATCACATGCAGTTTATGCAAGGTGATACATTGATGAACCACATCAAGGACTGCAAGGATTCGTATATTGAGAGCCAGTAAGAGATGTCGTCAATACTTCCTGCTGCGTCGGTGGATACTGATTCGCAATGCGATTATGATGAGACAATTAATGCTGAAGACGGGATGAGGGCAGTAGAGTCAGTTCGTGTAAAATATATATTTGCAAGACCTTCGCGTAAAATCTATAAATATCGAAATGTATGGTAGTCGGCTATAAATACTGATGATGACCACGCAAATCCTACAAATAAAAGTTATCTTCATAATGAGGATCAAACAGGAGGTAAAGATGATCATGAATGCAGCATTAATGACGACAATGACGACAGCGATGATGACGTATCTGATGAGGAGGATGATTTTATCGACGTTGCCACGCATGTCACCAACGAGTTACCTTCGACAAGTGGTGTGAAGAAGGTTTAAGGCATCTAGAACTCTCGTTGTATATTTCCTGAAGATCATAATTATCTTGTTAATAGACTTGGATATTTAATTTAACTGCAAATAAACTGGGATCTTTCACGAAATTTTAAGATATATTATATCATCGATAATTGAAGGATCGGGGTTACATCAGATGAGACTGATGGCTACTATTCAATATCTGCGCATACCTAGGAAATGTAAAGTTCATATGTACAAAATAATTTTATCGATAGAATCTACATAATAAGTAAATAAATAAAATGTATATATACACAGTAATATGTCTATAATTTATTATACATTCCCTTCTGCTTCTCTGAATGACTTATTAATTCAGTGGTGTATACAATCGATTGCGAGAGTATTTGTTTAGATTGAATTTATGCGCGTGTGTGCAGGAGGAGGTTAACATCAAGGTCATGAGAGCCGGTGATGGTGATTTTAGTTGACTATAGAGTAGTGCCGGAATGCAAGGGCAAGGGAAACGGGAGAATACCCGTAAAGAAAGCGAATTAAACCTAGAGGCCTATTTTTAGAGAAATATTGCAGTTGGAAGGGAAAATTGCCATAAAATAGTTTAGGGGAAATTTCGTGAAAAGTGACGTAGGCTGGGCTAGGCCCCACTGTTGTGCGCCAAATTAACTTTACGTGGGCTTGTGTCTAGGCCCCACAGTTGTGCGCCAAATTAACTTGACGCATGTACCGCCACTGTAAAAGACAGGGCGGCTTATACGGTCAAAGTTAATGCCCCTCCAGGCCCTGACTATTAGGTGNTATGGGATTATTCTCTGCAGTTACGGGATATTTGCTCTCAAATAACAATGGAGAAATTTACCACAGGTGTACTTAGCTTAGTTTGCTTTTTCCCTTCGTATTGAAAGAACAATTTACATTTCTTCAAATCTTCGACGAAGAGTGAACCCTAACCGCCATCCTTTGAAGTCACATCTCTGTATGCTAATCTGTAAGTCACTGATTTTATGATATCGTGATTATAAATAAATGTTTAATACGTTCGTGAATATAACTTTATTTAATCTTTGTTACTGATAATACTGCAGTAGTATATACAAAGAGTAGTAAGGACAACTTTGCGTATAACAAAAATTATTACGTAACAATTTAAATAAAGCATATCAAAAAAAAAAAATTTTTGCAGTTTTATTTAATAATTTATATTTTAAAATTCATAATTAAAATTAATTTTTAATAATGTACATGAAAACCATTTTAATTATATAATTTACTAATTAAATGTAATATTTCAAACTTTTTTTTACATTTTTAAAAATAACGTTTTAATGTTGAATTAAAAAAAAATTAATTCCCTGCTACAACCTTGCAAAAATTTTAAAATTAATTTTTAAAATCTAATATTTGCTACTTATATTTAAAAATTACATAAAAAAATATTTATTTGCTGCTTACATTTATAATTCATAGGTTACATTTGATGAATTATAAAAATTATTATAATCTGAATTTTACAAATTAAATTATTGTAATATATAAATAATTCATACCATTAACAAAATTCTTAAATAATTTCAATTAAAATAATTTTTATTAACATTATAAGTTAATATTTTTAATTATAATAAGTTCAGAAATAAATTGTTAAGTAACTTAATAAAAATATTTTAAATTTTAATTACTGGATGATAATATTAGTTATATGTAATGTGGTCCTTCCTACTACTTATTAGTACTATTTACTACAAACACACAAAATATTTGCGAAAAGAACTGTTTTTTGTATAAACTGCAGGACAATGTTGTACTAAAATGACTTATTTAATATTCATGCCGTAGTATTCAGTAGTCTTCAATGAATTTTCATTATTTTTTTGCATACTACATATTACCGCATGTAAAAGTATAAAAAATGTTACGTCCCAGCCGTGATTTTCAAATAAAACAAATCACTTACTTGTGTCAGTAAGTTAAGACATTAGCACAGATCTACCAAGATTACAAGAACATTGAAGTATTTTCTGCGTATTCCACGAATAATTTTATAACCCTTTTAGTGGCGCAATTTTTATTGTAACTATTCTTTAAAAATAGTATTGCATAGTAATTATTTGTAACTTTATTCAATTTAACTTCGTTTTAATTTTATTAAAAAATTGGTATTACTAACTTTTGAATATGGTGTCTGGTTTCATTTCAAACCTTGAGTAGGGCTGTTGCTAAGTAGCTGAGCGACGTTCTGCGCGCTTTGTGCGGTTATTTTCCTTTACATGCTTGTTTATTGTTAAGTGTCAATTTTGCTTAAATTGCGGTAAGATTATATTTAAAGTCAGTTAAAACACATTTCCCGTACAAAGTTTCTCAATATTACCGTACTCTAGTCAGAAATTTCACAATGATCTTTATAGCTTAATAAAGAAAATTCAATGAGTGTTTGTTTCCCTCTTCACAGATCTTGCATATTTATCTGCGGATATGTTAACTAAGGGCAATAAAATTTGTAAAATTTAAGGGAGTATTATTATTCGTAATTCTGCAATCCTTAAACCTTATTACATAATTTAAAATACAAAAAATTAAAATATATATTAATTAATATCAATATTTCGTGAATTCATTGTATGGGAACTAACTGGCAGGCTTCTGTGTTTGGCAGTGAAGAACAAGTACTATTCATTATGGGAACATGTTGCGAGACAGAATATGCTAGTAATATCACGCATGCTACAAAATTAGGACGAATGTAGACCACCAAATGCTATGGAGCAAAACATTGTTGTTGAAGGTTTTAGAAGCAGCGAACATAAACATGAACTCCGATACAAATATTTTGTAGCGGACGGTGATTCCAGTGTATATGCGAGATTGTTACAAAATAGGATCTACAGTCGTTCCAGGCACATTAGTACACTAGTNGGGGGTGGGGTAAGGGGGTGAGGGAAGTGAGCCAAAGGCGTGCTGTAATCCTCAAAACTGTCACGCGACAAAAGTATGGGATTATTCTCTGCAGTTACGGGATATTTGCTCTCAAATAACAATGGAGAAATTTACCACAGGTGTACTTAGCTTAGTTTGCTTTTTCCCTTCGTATTGAAAGAACAATTTACATTTCTTCAAATCTTCGACGAAGAGTGAAACCTAACCGCCATCCTTTGAAGTCACATCTCTGTATGCTAATCTGTAAGTCACTGATTTTATGATATCGTGATTATAAATAAATGTTTAATACGTTCGTGAATATAACTGTATTTAATCTTTGTTACTGATAATACTGCAGTAGTATATACAAAGAGTAGTAAGGACAACTTTGCGTATAACAAAAATTATTACGTAACAATTTAAATAAAGCATATCAAAAATTAAAAAATTTTGCAGTTTTATTTAATAATTTATATTTTAAGATTCATAATTAAAATTAATTTTTAATAATATACATGAAAACCATTTTAATTATATAATTTACTAATCAAATGTAATATTTCAAACTTTTTTTTACATTTTAAAAAATAACGTTTTAATGTTGAATTTAAAAAAAAATAATTCCCTGCTACAACCTTGCAAACATTTTAAAATTAATTTTTAAAATCTAATATTTGCTACTTATATTTAAAAATTACATTAAAAATATTTATTTGCTGCTTACATTTATAATTCATAGGTTACATTTGATGAATTATAATAATTATTATAATCTGAATTTTACAAATTAAATTATTGTAATATAAAAATAATTCATACCATTAACAAAATTCTTAAATAATTCCAATTAAAATTATTTTTATTCAAATTATAAGTTAATAATTTTAATTATAATAAGTTTACAAATAAATTGTTAAATAACCTAATAAAAATATTTTAAATTTTAATTACTGGATGGTAATATTAGTTATATGTAATGTGGTCCTTCCTACTGCTTATTAGTACTATTTACTACAAACACACAAAATATTTGGGAAAAGAACTGTTTTTTGTATAAACTACAGGACAATGTTGTACTAAAATGACTTATTTAATATTCATGCCCTAGTATTCAGTAGTCTTCAATGAATTTTCATAACTTTTTTGCATACTACATATTACCGCATGTAAAAGTATAAAAAATGTTACGTCCCAACCGTGATTTTCAAATAAAACAAATCACTTACTTGTGTCAGTAAGTTAAGACATTAGCACAGATCTACCAAGATTACAAGAACATTGAAGTAATTTCTGCGTTTTCCACGAATAATTTTATAACCCTTTTCGTGGCGCAATTGTTATTGTAACTATTCTTTAAAAATCGTATTGCATAGTAATTATTTGTAACTTTATTCAATTTAACTTCGTTTTAATTTTATTAAAAAATTGGTATTACTAACTTCTCAATATGGTGTCTGGTTTCATTTCAAACCTTGAGTAGGGCTGTTGCTAAGTAGCTGAGCGACGTTCTGCGCGCTTTGTGCGGTTTGTTTCCTTTACATGCTTGTTTATTGTTAAGTGTCAATTTTGCTTAAATTGCGGTAAGATTATATTTAAAGTCAGTTAAAACACATTTCCCGTACAAAGTTTCTCAATATTACCGTACTCTAGTCAAAAATTTCACAATGATGTTTATAGCTTAATAAAGAAAATTCAATGAGTGTTTGTTTCCCTCTTCACAGATCTTGCATATTTATCTGCGGATATNTTTATAGCTTAATAAAGAAAATTCAATGAGTGTTTGTTTCCCTCTTCACAGATCTTGCATATTTATCTGCGGATATGTTAACTAAGGGCAATAAAATTTGTAAAATTTAAGGGAGTATTATTATTCGTAATTCTGCAATCCTTAAACCTTATTACATAATTTAAAATACAAAAAATTAAAATATATATTAATTAATATCAATATTTCGTGAATTCATTGTATGGGAACTAACTGGCAGGCTTCTGTGTTTGGCAGTGAAGAACAAGTACTATTCATTATGGGAACATGTTGCGAGACAGAATATGCTAGTAATATCACGCNGTGTTTGGCAGTGAAGAACAAGTACTATTCATTATGGGAACATGTTGCGAGACAGAATATGCTAGTAATATCACGCGTGCTACAAAATTAGGACGAATGTAGACCACCAAATGCTATGGAGCAAAATATTGTTGTTGAAGGTTTTAGAAGCAGCGAACATAAACATTAACTCCGATACAAATATTTTGTAACGGGCGGTGATTCCAGTGTATATGCGAGATTGTTACAAAATAGGATCTACAGTCGTTCCAGGCACATTAGTACACTAGTAATTTTCACACTCTAGATACTGACAAGAATTTGGCTGTGGATGCAAGAACAATTCTGAAATCGTCTAGCCATGGCCTAGCTGCAGCGACTAGGGGTGCAATATGGCACTGTAGTTGTGCAGGCGAGCAAGTGTCTGACCTGGTTCATAGCTTAGAAAATGTCCACATCATGTATTCAGTCAATATGATAGCTGTAGAAGCTATTTATGCAACAAGGGAGAGGAAAATGTTTTCGAATAACGGAAATAATTCAGGAGGAGGTTCAAAGTCTTGTTCAGCGTCTTTTTGCTAAAGCTCCAAGACTTATACAACACACTAAAAATAAAGCAGCTGAATTTTATNAAGTCTTGTTCAGCGTCTTTTTGCTAAAGCTCCAAGACTTATACAACACACTAAAAATAAAGCAGCTGAATTTTATACGAGCCTTATTGCTAAATATAATGCTAAGAAAAGAGTAAATTTCACTCAATGGCTCTTTCCAGCTACGATGCTATATTGCGTGGCTGCAATAAAAGAAAAGCATTGTTAGGAACTGAGTCCAGTAAAACAATTTGCTGGTCGATGTCCAGAAAAGACACAGAAGTGGGGAAACAATATTGAAAGTAAGGACGTTAGGAAGAGGCGCAGACTAAATTACGACATTGCTGACAGACCACCAAAACGAGATAAATTGTCATCTCTACTTGACATCGATTATGGCTCAAAGCTGAAGAGCCAGATGATTAGTTGGAGATGAGGAGAAGGTATAAAGAATTTTTCCCTAAATTACATATTTCTGTAGAAAAAGCGGCAAATCATTACAGAAACTTTTGGGACGGCAGATAGCGTGTTATGGCATTATGTGAGACGCCCTCACTTGCCTACAATCAATTATGGAGTAGCGTGTTGACGGAAGGTTAAAACACCTTGCGCAAATCTTGTGAGATAACTACTATACACGTCTAATATTTGTGCACCAGTGTTATAGTGCGATCGCCAGTGTGAATTTATTGGCGTGAAACAGTTTGAAAACCAAACTGGATTAACCTCGGAAAAGTGTGGTTTCTTTGTTATTCTACCATGGCTTGGTCACACGATAAGATGTAGTAATAGAAGAAAACTGCGATCGATTAGTAAGAACAATTTCGGCTTAAATAATAGACAAAGCCATATATGGGTTTGGTAGGTCCAAGTACAAGGGCTGGTGGCTGTGGCGCCGTCAGCCATCTTTGAGTTTCCCGTTATTCTCTCAAAATGTCTCTTTTTCCCCTTGAAAAGACTTAAATTTCCTAGAATTTCCCTCAAATTTCTCTTTTTCCCTTTAAAATTGGCCCGTTTTTCCAAACGTTTTTGAAAACATTTCTTGCTCCTCAATGTGGTTGACTAATTCTTCAATATGGCTGAGGTATCCCGAACATAAGCCACAACGAGGAATCTGAGGAGCCAAAAAAATATTATTATAAAATTTATTTTTTTAAATTTTAATTTAAATATATTTTTATAATTACAAAAATTAAAGCCGTAAGTATTGAGTGATATATATCACCGGACACGTCTTTTCAAGGCGCATACGATCATGAAGTCATATCGATTATGTAGCTCAATGTCAGGGCCAACATATTGGATTTAAGAGGTATGCCCCTATTCCATTTCAAAACTCAGTACCGTCACCCCACATTACCAAAAACCCTCGGCCACACCTCAACCACTATGCAATCTCGTCACACCACGTTACCCCCTCTCCCACTCCCCCCTCCATCTTTCACAAAAATGGAATCTTTTCTGTAAAAGTATCAAACAATTAAAGCGATTTATATTACTGCCTTTAAACATCGTCGTTGGAATTACCTTGAAAATTTCAATACATTCACCATACCTCAATCAAAGACACATCAAAAATCACCGCGCACACCTCACATCCCATTATCAGTTAGTAGTGATTCAAGTGATGTTGGCCCACGAACATTCACCAGCAACAACCGCAAAAAGAAGCATTCATTATTCTTCGNCGATTATGGCTCAAAGCTGAAGAGCCAGATGATTAGTTGGAGATGAGGAGAAGGTATAAAGAATTTTTCCCTAAATCACATATTTCTGTAGAAAAAGAGACAAATCATTACAGAAACTTTTGGGACCGCAGATAGCGTGTTATGGCATTATGTGAGACGCCCTCACTTGCCTACAATCAATTATGGAGTAGCGTGTTGACGGAAGGTTAAAACACCTTGCGCAAATCTTGTGAGATAACTACTATACACGTCTAATATTTGTGCACCAGTGTTATAGTGCGATCGCCAGTGTGAATTTATTGGCGTGAAACAGTTTGAAAACCAAACTGGATTAACCTCGGAAAAGTGTGGTTTCTTTGTTATTCTACCATGGCTTGGTCACACGATAAGATGTAGTAATNAGTCTACCATGGCTTCGTCACACAATAAGATGTAGTAATAGAAGAAAACTGCGATCGATTAGTAAGAACAATTTCGGCTTAAATAATAGGCAAAGCCATATATGGGTTTGGTAGGTCCAAGTACAAGGGCTGGTGGCTGTGGCGCCGTCAGCCATCTTTGAGTTTCCCGTTATTCTCTCAAAATGTCTCTTTTTCCCCTTGAAAAGACTTAAATTTCATAGAATTTCCCTCAAATTTCTCTTTTTTCTTCTAAAATTGGCCCGTTTTTCCAAACGTTTTTGAAAACATTTCTTGCTCCTCAATGTGGTTGACTAATTCTTCAATATGGCTGAGGTATCCCGAACATAAGCCACAACGAGGAATCTGAGGAGCCAAAAAAATATTATTATAAAATTAATTTTTTTTAATATTAATTTAAATATATTTTTATAATTACAAAAATTAAAGCCGTAAGTATTGAGTGATATATATCACCGGACACGTCTTTTCAAGGCGCATACGATCATGAAGTCATATCGATTATGTAGCTCAATGTCAGGGCCAACATATTGGATTTAAGAGGTATGCCCCTATTCCATTTCAAAACTCAGTACCGTCACCCCACATTACCAAAAACCCTCGGCCACACCTCAACCACTATGCAATCTCGTCACACCACGTTACCCCCTCTCCCACTCCCCCCTCCATCTTTCACAAAAATGGAATCTTTTCTGTAAAAGTATCAAACAATTAAAGCGATTTATATTACTGCCTTTAAACATCGTCGTTGGAATTACCTTGAAAATTTCAATACATTCACCATACCTCAATCAAAGACACATCAAAAATCACCGCGCACACCTCACATCCCATTATCAGTTAGTAGTGATTCAAGTGATGTTGGCCCACGAACATTCACCAGCAACAACCGCAAAAAGAAGCATTCATTATTCTTCGGATGAACTGTGCAAATACGACCAAGAGCACCAGTAGAACGCACATCTGGATGATCAGGAACCGCATCGCCTTGCTTCCGACGTTGAAATTTCTTCGATGAAGAGTTCCAAGTGTAATAATGTGGCATCTCCGAGTAAAGGAACGTTCGTACAAATGGATCGCCTTGGTAAATCTCAAAGAATCTGGTCAATGTTGTCGCTGGAGGTGCTTCAGCACGTTGAGCAACATTCGACGCTGTGAAATAAACTCTTTGACCATTCTCCAGATGCACCGCCAAATGTACAACAGTGGGATGACGTTCGTGAATAGGGAATGAAAATATACGCCAAATTACCTCATTGCAGTTCACATATCGACCAACTTGATAGCGCGTAATTTCATCGTTAGTATTGGAGGTTTGGATTCCAAAAACATCTTTATCGCTGCCTTTCGTGACATATTTGCAGATGTATTTGATGAACTTCACCGAATTGCAATACTCAATGTTGCAATGTGTCTTGAATGTTTTGGAAAGAAGTGTCGAATATGGAACAATCCAGCTTTTGTCGACCACGAAATCCTTTCCTTTCACTTTCCTTGTGATAGTTCGACCGTTATCATCGGGTGACCGACGCCGATACTGTGGATACCCATCGTTGCCAGTGATGGTCTCTGCCGTCAATTTTCGTGGATAACGTTTGGAACACTTGCCGTTTACCATGCACGGTGATTGGGGGTTGATGACACCACACGGTCGATGAATCATATTCTTAATTACATTATCATGTATGTCTGGGGCGGTTTCGGGATCAGGAATCTCGGCACAAATGATATCATCTATTTTATCTGGTCGAATTCTTTCAACTAACCAAATGAAAATGTGTGCATGTGGCAAACCTCTTTTTTGCCATTCGATTGAATTCATCCAGCATCGAGTATTCCCAAAGATGCGTTGCTTAACAATGTAGTTCATCAGCGACTGGATTTTTAGCTTGAAGAAACGTGCGGTGATGTCGTGCCGATCACTTAATGTTTGTCCAGGAAGCAGCATTTCAACAATTTCTATCCATTTCGGATTACACGTAAAGGTAATAAATAGATCTGGGCTACCGTAATGACGAACATATGTCATTACATCTTGCGCATATTCATGCATATGATGCTGGCTACCTGTGTACGTCGCCAATAGAATAGTCAATCGACCAAGATTATCTGCATCTCCTTCGGTGCTTATTGGATCGCGTAAATGGATATACTCCTCTGCACACAGTTTGGCTTGGTTCAACCTAATTAAAGTTAGGAGCTCTGTTTTGATTTTGACGTACATGTCGACGCAATATTGCTGTAGCAATCGACGAAATCGCAGCAAAAAGTTGTCAGCATTTTGACGAATAATCAAACGATACGCGTAATAATTCATCGAGCTAACCTTCTTTGTAGTTTCCTGACCTGTAATAAAAGCAGTTTAAATAGTATATTTGAAGAAAAGCTCACGTCCGTATTCCCTGAAAGGGTGGACAAAACCATGTGATTACTAAATACTCTAAGCTCCTTTTAGCATATTTAAAAGGGGTTAAGATAAATTATTTAAGATTGTTTGCCAGCCCAACTATGATATTGATACTCACCATTCAATGGATTTATCATCTTCATATTAAAGTGATATCCATCGTCTCCTTGCCAAAACATTAGTGGGTATTGCAACCTGTCATATGAACGGTGCGTTTCATATATTGTTTGCAGTTGCCCAGTATCGCGACATGGAAGCACACTATATCATGTTTCAAAGTTTTCACCAACAATAATAATTGCAACTTCATCTATTGTTGGAGCGTTAAACGTGCGTTCGTGTGTTCCAGATTGTCGTTTATCCGCTCTGATCACGACTTTGTAGTCTTCATTTGGCATGCGCTCCAACGCCGTCTTGAACAGTCTGACCAATGAATGATGTTCATGAAATATTTGCTGCAAATCCTGAAGAATTACTCTTTTCATTGCTGTGTTGATCTCTTGACGCCAATCAAGTTGTTCCTCCATATTGCCCATGAAGTATATTTGTAAGAATTTATACTGTGCATCTTCCAGAGGTTGCAATGATCCAATTCGATGGTGAATCTGGCCTTGAATCTGTAAAGTCGAAAGCGAAGTCAGTATAACTGATTTATAATCACAATTTTTTTTCATGTTAGCATGCCTTATTTATTTTAGAGGCAACATTTGAACCATTTTTGTTATCTTAAATCTTATTCTTTAAAGAAAATGAACATTTGCTCTCTTTAACATAAATTACCTTGAGTGTCAGATTAAATCCGTATTCATGGATAATGTCTGCCCCAAATGAAGTCATTTGAAAACAGCCAATGTATTGTTGTGTGTTCGATAAAAAATGTCGTAATTCTGGTGTTTCGCCATGAAGCAATGAATGTAATGGCTCAGATGGCGGAGTCAATAATGGCAATTTCACTTTGCCATTAAGGCAGCACTATCCAGGCTTTTCTCCAGCAATCTTCAGTGCGCCACAATGCTCGCAAAGAACGTCCATTGGACCAATGTGAACGAAAGCATGCGTGCTGTAATCAATTATGGAATCGTATAAAAACGCTGCTCGACTCAAATCAACACTTGAAGTATTTCTTCTTGCGCGTCGGAGATTGTCACGTTGTTGATCTGTGAGATTAGCTCTACGATTTCGCATTGCCAACTGAGCCGTTTCACAGGCTGCCTCTCTTAGCTCTTCTGTTTGAGAAGCACGAAGTCGGCCCATACTAACGCGGCGCTCTGCTCTTCCGATTTTTCATTTTTCTTCAGTTAATTGATTCGCAATGCTTCGAAGCCTAATTGAATTATGGCTTTGCTGGTTAAGATTAGATCTTCTGGGTCGTGGCATTGTTAGTAATAATACTCGCACCAGATTTATTCACTCGCACAAAACAAACAAATCGTCCGGTAATCTTTGACAGTTTCTATGACAAAAAACAAACAAATCGTACTGTCACCTTTGACAGGTGTTGGTTGATGTCATGTCAAAAATGTCTGACCAATGCGTGATGTTCATGAAGTACTTGCTGCAAATCTTGAAGAATTGCTCTTTTCATTGCTGTGTTGTTCTCTTGACGCCGATGAAGTTGTTCCTCCATATTGCCCATGAAATATATTTGTAAGAATTTATACTGTGCATCTTCAAGAGGTTGCAATGANTCTTCTGGGTCGTGGCATTGTTAGTAATAATACTCGCACCAGATTTATTCACTCGCACAAAACAAACAAATCGTCCTGTAATCTTTGACAGTTTCTATGACATTTTTGTTTGTTTAGCATGACAGTGGAAACTGTCCACAACCAACTACACATGTCAAAAATGCCTGGCCAATGCGTGATGTTCATGAAGTACTTGCTGCAAATCTTGAAGAATTGCTCTTTTCATTGCTGTGTTGATCTCTTGACGCCGANTACTTGCTGCAAATCTTGAAGAATTGCTCTTTTCATTGCTGTGTTGATCTCTTGACGCCGATCAAGTTGTTCCTCCTTATTGCCCATGAAGTATATTTGTAAGAATTTATACACTGCATCTTTAAGAGATTGCAATGATCCAATTCGATGGTGAATCTGGCCTTGAATATTTAAAGTCGAAAGCGAAGTTAGTATAACTGATTTATAATCACAATGCTTTTTCATGTTAGCACTCCTTATTTATTTTAGAGGCAATACTTGAACTTCAGTTAATGTCATATCAAAAATGTCATCCATATAAAATGTATNCCTTATTTATTTTAGAGGCAATACTTGAACTTCAGTTAATGTCATATCAAAAATGTCATCCATATAAAATGTATGAAAAAATTAATTTACGTTATAATTATTTTTCTCGTGAACTTTTACGATGTTTAAAAAGCCTATATGTTATTCCGGGTNAAAAATTAATTTACGTTATAATTATTTTTCTCGTGAACTTTTACGATGTTTAAAAAGCCTATATGTTATTCCGGGTGCAGACAAATCCAAAAAATCTAAAATCATTGACATCGGTCTAGCCGTTCTCGAGTTATAAATTGTGTAACTCACACGATTTTGTTATATATATATTTTATATATATATATAGATAGATAGATCAATGAAGCTATGATTTGGAGCTGAATAATATATTGAAAGAGGAGAGGACGCAGAGCCGCTACGAAGATCTTCGAAACTAGCAATAGCAATATTCCCCTCCGATTCGCCGTCCATTGCATTATCGTTATTATCCTTGCAGTGTAGACCTGGCTCCTCTTTAATCGATGTCTTGATGACGGTTATAAAAACATCCACCTTATTGACACTAGGCGTGCTGCTAACAGAACCAGCATCGGTAGACCCAGAAAGACACCTCTCTGGGCGTCGACAGCGAAGACGAATGGGTGCAGGTTCGTCTCTAGAACCGGAGACAGAACCATCCGTGGTGGCTACTGAAAAGACTGCCTGGCATTGGCGATGCACTCGGCGGTATCTGGTCGTCTGGCTGGTGGCATCCTTCTTGGACCTAGGTTTCTGGGAGTGGACAGATGGTTCGTGCCCTGCCAGGGGCAACTCCGCAGAACAGTCTGGTGCGTGGATGGTAGCGTGAGTCTGTGCCGAGCGACGATTTGGTCGATGGTGCATGGCAGCTGTGTCTGCAGCATCACGTGGAGCCCGATCCAGACTGGTGGTCCCGGAAAGTCCACTTGAATCTGCAATGGTTCATAGGCTGGAAAATGTGCAAATGGCTAATACTGGACCCTTCAATAGAATGTATCGGTGTANGAATCTGCAATGGTTCATAGGCTGGAAAATGTGCAAATGGCTAATACTGGACCCTTCAATAGAATGTATCGGTGTAGGTGTGCAGATACTCATCTTCTGCGATGAAACTACATTTAATGCTACCATAGTTTGACTTTGCATTTTTAAAGGTATGTAGGAGAGAATGGAGTTAAGGCAACGATCAGACATCTAGGTAATGAATAAATGAGCTCGTCGGTTTTTCCCACTTATATATAATGTGGATGTCNCGATCAGACATCTAGGTAATGAATAAATGAGCTCGTCGGTTTTTCCCACTTATATATAATGTGGATGTCGAATATCTGTGCCACCATACGAAAAATTTAATTATTTTATATTTCGAGCCGATATGAGTGACTACATGTCTACCTGTAGGCTGTTTTTTCCCAGTACATGGATAAAGTGTGCCATTTGCACAGCAGCTGCACATTATTTAGTGTGCAGGCTCAGTCAGGTTCTCTATTGTCACACATGACGAACTCACTTGCCATACATTTTAAAGTGTTTGCGAGTCAAAGGACATCCATTCAAGGACTTCGGGTCAATAATTTCGACNGTCACTTGCCATACATTTTAAAGTGTTTGCGAGTCAAAGGACATCCATTCAAGGACTTCGGGTCAATAATTTCGACTTAAAATTTACATTTATCTCTTAGCCATTTTCTACTCAGGTCCTGCTACATAAATCGGAACCTTCGGGCATTGTGTCATAAACTCGAGCAGCATGTTTCCCACCTGATGGAACTAAATCTTGTCTTCGTCCCATTCCAGTCTGTGGTAGTACTTGCTCAGCCAGACATATTAATATTTGCTCTTCTCAACTAACAGTTTCCAATGGGTATGGAAGTCGGAAGTTGCGGATTAGCATCTTACAGCATCCTCATGGATCAATGAGATCCCCTTAAGCACAAAGCCATTTTGACTCTAGAAACCCTGCACATTGTAGTACACCTTGATGCTGAAGATAGCAGAAAGCGATTAAACAGCTATTGTGTGTGAACAGTTATATTTTTATATTCCCTGTTGCGCTCACGAGAGTATTTTGATGGTTTTGTCTCGGCAATTGTATGATACAAGCCAATCGTTAAGCATTATGTAGAAAGCTTATGTATGGGCAGAAATATTTCCATGAGTGGTGATTTCGATCCTGCAGTCGATTAAATTGTAGGTGATATGCTCGTCCTGTTCACTCACATCGAAAACTATAAGTGGCTCTATATTATAGAAAGCGGTAGGGCTCAGTATCGGTGACTGGGCACATCCATAATATGTATTTGGAAACTGATAGTACATCTGATTTGCCAAAGGGAACTGTCCATTATCAAAGTTCATGTTCACGTCAACATATATGCAGCTTTTGGTATTCATATATACATTCATAATTTCTGTTTTACATGTATTGAATTGTGAATGGCTAATTCTCACACTCTGCTGATATTCGGTATGTAGCCCATTGACGATGTACCTCAGTCTCTCAGAAGCAAAGCTGGACTTCACCATCCAGTTGAAGTGCTGACTTGCTGGCAATCCAGTGTATGTTTCGAGACTCCATAAACTGAATACCATATCGATGGTATTGTCCACTTCCACATTATTCAACATCTTGATAAGTTCTCTAACGCTCAATTGCACATGAGGCAGCATGAATTCGATAGAATGTAGCTTCAGTTTCACTGTCTCCAGGTATCCTCCCATACGCACGATGATGTCCACATGCATATTGGCTAGAAGCGGCACCTTTTCTTGCTTTGGATTGATGATAATCTGTTTGTAGTGTTCGTCAAATCCTAATATCATTCAGAGTATGATGCACACTTAGAACTTGCCCCAGGGTGTATTGAAACAATGTAAACATCTTCGATTCTTCAGCCTGATATCTTGGCTGCAGATAAATTATTTAGTGTAAGCGAAAGGTAATTTTTGATCGTCGAGTTTATGCCTACATCTCGTGACTGCTTCACCTCGACACTGTTGAGAAAATCCTTGACGCGATCTACCAGGTGAAGAATTCCATTGCTAGAAATTTTCGTTCATGATGAGTCAATTCCATCTACTTTTGTCGGAATCCCCNTACCAGGTGAAGAATTCCATTGCTAGAAATTTTCGTTCATGATGAGTCAATTCCATCTACTTTTGTCGGAATCCCCCTAATTCGCAGGAAAGATCGGCAAGGTAGTTTGCAGATATATTGTCGTTGAACCGCAATCCAATTTTTCGATAGCAGTGTGTACGGTCCTATTAGGAAAACCTGGAACGTGTGAATTTCCAACTTCTTCGCACTGTATTCAAAAACGACTGGCAGTAGATGTTTTGGTAAACTTACTTGACGATCGACTTCGAAGTCGAGACTGCAGAGAAAAATTTATTTTGCAGGTGTTAAAATCTTGGTGACTTGTGGCGCACTGATTGCAGGTTTTGCACGACTCGTTGTTTATTTCTTCTACAAATTGTAAATTGTATTCCCGTCTTCTCAAATTCAGGTGTAGTGTTATTTATTAGTTTCGAATGTTCACCAAATCTTCATGCTGGCCGAAGATGGTCACCGCCACCCCTTGTGCTCTCTTTGTGACGAACGGAACGTTAATGGTGTTTTGTGCTGCCACGACCAGTTTAAAACATGTAGCCACCGTAGACGAAAACTCGTGCAGCATATTGTTCGGTCTGACATTGAGGTATGTGTTACTAACCAAATTGTAATTTATTCACATATCACGTCGACTGGCAAGTTACTTACGGGCCCTGAAAACTCCTTTATTTTTCCAGCTTCATATATGCGTGGCTGGAAACCCAGCATCGTACAGATGGAATCCGGTTTCATATAGTCGATATTTTCGTTGCATCTGATGACATTATTTAGAGTACTAGAATTCCCACATATTTCGAATTCTGTGTCGGGGGACAGTGAATCTGCAATGTAATTTGCCATGTCGTCTANTTACTAGAATTCCCACATATTTCGAATTCTGTGTCGGGGGACAGTGAATCTGCAATGTAATTTGCCATGTCGTCTATTTCACAATAACCTACGGGCAGCGACACATCACGGGAGACATTACCACTCTTCACGACATACGGCTTGCAGTTTTCTTCACCGATGTTCGGTATCGCATTGAAGGTTTGAAAATCTACCAAGCCAAAGCGCCATAGTCGAGTGGTGGAAAGTATGCCGCAAGCAGCTCAGTGCTACGTTTCGTCAAGGTAAACCTAATCGACTTGACTGATTGATTCCTGTTCATGTATAGCCATTTTATGCAATTACTTGGACGAACGATCAAGGAGGCATAGGCACAAATGTTCACAGTTTTTTGTGTTCGTAACTTGATCCATCTAATATTTATTGAGTATGCAGCATTTAGATACTGTCGTAATTCAGGTAAAGTTTGCAAGTTACCGAAAAAATTTTTGTAGTCAGGATGTTTTCCCCATTTTGTGGATACTACCCAGTGCTTCCTGGGTCCTGAAGACGTCCAGATTGATTACAGCACATTCGTCTCTTTTGGGTTTAAAGGGCCATTAAATCCACATCCATTATGGTATTTTGGGCAGTGAATTCGCGACTGCTTCTTCCTGCTGCATCGCTTTAGCACACTTCTGCCTCATAATGTGCATGGCCTTAGGTAAAGGCCATAGTAATTTTCTTACCCATACTTCTTGCTTCGATATTTTTATTGTGACTTTGAACCTCAGACAACTGCTTCTGCGTTGGATTTTAGGTTGATGGCTTGGACTATGCCACTTGAATCTCCGATAAGACCACCAGTAGATGTTTTCTTGGTATTGCATTATTTACCCCTTTGTCATCACTTTTATTTTCACTTGTGCAATACTATTGCTCTTTGCACCTGCTCCAATTTTAACATGTGCTTGTATCTTGCTCTCTTCAACAACTGTTATTTTCTCCTTGGATTTCATAGTGATGGATACATCCCAGGCAGAAATTTTCTCTCCGAGGACAGCATCTGACGATTTTTTTTATCTCGTCGGCCTTCGGTACTAGTCTGCCAGATGCCTGGATCCTTGTGCTGGGAATAGGCAAT
Source organism: Clitarchus hookeri (assembly GCA_002778355.1). Classification (NCBI taxonomy): domain Eukaryota; kingdom Metazoa; phylum Arthropoda; class Insecta; order Phasmatodea; family Phasmatidae; genus Clitarchus; species Clitarchus hookeri. The sequence continues at coordinate 43,228 of NQII01005141.1, read as the reverse complement.
GCCATGCTCATTGTACGCTTCGTCCAGGGCATTGATGCCCATCTCATTGCATGACAGACTTTCAGCAAGTTTTGTTCCTAGCCTGCAGAACCTGTACCCAGGAAATTGCAGCTTGAATGAAATATTGTTGATCAGCATATCGACGACACATTTTCCCGAATTTGATGTTTCCTCTTCGAGGCATCGTGGTGAACGCAGCGCAAAAAGTATAAATATGCACTTTGGTTTTGACTCAGTATCATTGTAACAAAAGAGTTGTACACGAAAGTTCTGCATTTACACACCTTGATTCTACAGCGCTGCTTCTGCAGTGAAGCCTTTACAGCTTTATGCAGTGTGTACAGACATGAAGCAGCCACCTGAATAATGAAAAGTTCTATTATGTCATTTCAACGCCAATTTTGTCAAAATCACAGTATGAAGAGTGCTTTTTGGAAGAGGTTTTTGCGATGCTAGCGATTGTTATGAAAATACATTTTTCTTGCTTTCATGTTCGGCGTGGTGGTGCACGCTCTGTGGCTCGGATGGCCCTTTTCTTCCCTGACTCTCCCTTCTCCTATTCCCTTCCCTCTTTCGTGCATCACTTTTTTTTCGATTGATGGCAGTTTATTTAAGTCATAGCACAGCCTTCTATTCTACGCCCGTCCGAGGCCTGCGACATGCCTTCTTTATCAAGAATTTCTTTATGGATTAGCCATACCGGTCTCGTTCAGTAGGGATCAGTCGCTATTATGTTAACTTCCTGATACTGCCTTTTGGGCGAGTAACTGCGTAATGGGGCAGATATCGTGGAGATCGTTAGCATATTCAATTTGGGCAGTTTTAAATGTTTTTAATTATGTGTGGCGTAGTTGTGTATGTCTTGTGTGTGCAGTTTCACTAGCTTTTTTCAAATTGCAGTTTTGGTCGCCCGTATAAATTTTTTTTTTCTGTTCAACCAAGGCGTTGTTTCTCTGTATTTACTTGTGTTGTAACGTGTTGTGTATCGTTCGTTCTATTTGGCCACCCAAGCAAGTGGGTTTTCTTTCATGCTTAATGTTCACGTCTTCCACGACTCTCACGTTTTTTGGGCCTTATGAATATTGTAATTGTACTCCAGTTTTAAGTCTTTTAAGCGGTAGGAGCTCTGATGAGTCGCAAGTGAATGCCTCCACCGTGTTTCTATTATTTTAGTGTAAATTTTAATATGTATTTTTAGGGAAATGGAGGCTTTACTGGGCTCGACACGCTGCCCTCCTTTCCGCCTATTGTGTGTCAAATGGGGCACCACAGTCTAGTCATCGATGTGATAGTAATCATAAAGTGTTATACAAGAAAGAATATTTTCAAATATTGTGGTTTCTGCAACGAAGGTTGGAAGCCAATTTTTTCACAATTGTAATGCATTATCGTGTAATAATTGTTGTTAAGAAGGCAAGTGATAGACATAACTACGTTATCAGAATTTTAACGTCTTAATGTGATTCTTGTTTAGAATGCAAATATCTGATGATACAACCATTCAGAATTGTAACAATTTTTTCAATATGAAAGTACCTTACTGATGGTGATATTTATACGAAACTGTGTTTTAGTAATATTACAGAATTTTCGAGTTTTTAAAATAATGTTAATTACTAATTAATTGTTTTATTGTTATTTAATAAGAAGTGTTGCAAATTTTGTAATTTTTACTGTAAAATACACAGTTGTTCAAATATATTTGGCTTAGTGTTATTTGTTCATGGCACACATTATAAAACTCGTAGCACTGTTTCTCTGCAAAAACAACCACCAAATGCAACACAAGCATCGAACGCACTGCACGCACCACACACACAGCAAGCACATCACTCATTGCAGTTAGCACAGCATCCACCACAATTGGCATTTCGCGCACCACAGTTAGCACCACACGCACCACCGTTATCACATCACACATCACAATGAGCACTATATACACCGTAATTAGCAACACAATCACCGAAACAGTACCGCAAATACGGCAAGACAGTAATGGTAACATACATATTGGAATGCAAGATGTTACTTATTCCATATGCATTCCTACTGAAGATAAAGCTATCTCTGACGAATCACAACATGAAATCATATTTTCGAATACTCTATACAGCATCACAACTAGTACTTCAAACTGTGGAAAACCATGCATGCTCCTAAGTTTGCTGGAAGATCTCAGTGGCCTTTAGTTTGAGAATGTGTAGTTATAATGGAAATCTCTACAGAAACCCAAATACCAGAGACTTGCCAAAATTCAACGGACCATCGATGAACTAGATCATTATTAATTCAGTGTCAATGACAAGGTTATACCACCTTGTTAAGTTTTACTATATTATTAAATTATTTTTTTATATATGTTGCCTGCGAGAAGCAAAATAGTATACAGGAGTATTTAAGCACGGGATGGCACACGAATGTGGTCTGCATGTGCCTCGGCCAGACTTATTTGTGCACACATAAAAAGCTGCTCTGCGACAATGCAAATGCGTTGGTGTTGTTTCTCATGGGCAATAAGAATTTGCGGCATGTTTACTGAGATTGTGTAAATATGGACACGGTCTGCTAGAAAAACAAATACGGATATTTTTGACTATCGTTAAGACTGGTTTCTCTATGATGGGAGTTACCGACGGGGATTCAATCAGTTCATCGCCGACCATCGGGAATGAATTACACCGTATCTAAATCGGGCAGAGTAGCCTCAAGATGCATCTTCNATCAGTTCATCGCCGACCATCGGGAATGAATTACACCGTATCTAAATCGGGCAGAGTAGCCTCAAGATGCATCTTCGCATAGAATAAGGTGGAGGTTGTCTCGTACCAATAAAAGATGGAACTTGTGATACTGGTACAAGAGTAATTTAAATGTCGGTAAACTCGAACCATCCCAGGATGCTGCTACTAAACATTCCGTCCTTGGAGCTGGTTGTATCATCGTCTTGGAATTACGCATTTTGTTGCCCGAAAATAACAAATTTTTTTGCAATTATTTTTCTGAGCTCGGAGTGAAAATGGATTGTGTGGCGACCGAGATCGTTCGTGTTATGATTGCCATGGACCAACATTTAACGAGTGTTCAAAGGCAAATTATGGGCAGATTAAATGTGGCATCTGCGCAAAATAAGATAAACTGTAAATCCCTGGAAGAACATATGACACATACATTTGTGCCTTAATCATCCGCCTCGCTACGGAAACGGATACTGAAAGCCACAGCAGGAATCTATTAGATGCCTGCAGCGAATCCTTGGACAAGATCAAAAGTATTTTGTCGGGGATTCACGACTCAACCTATAGAAGAGAGAAACAGTAACTATTTTTGATCATTGCAATGTCGAGTGGCACAGTCGGGTTGCTCGAAGTATTTTCTCGCCAAGAGAGCCAGATTCTCACGCGACNTCATTGAAATGTCGAGTGGCACAGTCGGGTTGCTCGAAGTATTTTCTCGCCAAGAGAGCCAGATTCTCACGCGACCTTATAGATACAGACTTTTTAAGCCCATTTATCACCATCTCGATGTACTCGATAGGACGATAGAGCACCCATAGTCGTAAAGACCGAAATCGACGATACTGCTGAGCCCATCAAGAAGTGGAAACATGATGGCATACAAACAGATCGTAACGATGTATCGGATACGGATTTGTTACACAAGAAAAAGGTATCTAAATGAGCCATGAAACACAATTCCCTGGTTCGCCAGTGTCTTCGATCATGTACATGTCTCAATAATTATAATATATACAGTATATACAGTCATAATGAAAAATGGTTCCTCTGTGCATACGAAATAGAGTTTCTACCTGGTGGGATCATCTACGTAGGCTATTACAAGATGAGTGGAACCCCCTGGATTTACGAATTTTTATTTTGCAAGGAGCGCATGGAGCTTACTGAATCCAACCTGCTGGAATACAAGTTATTGCTCGAACACATGCATGCACTTTACGAAGATAACGATCCCTATACGAGTGCTTATAAGGATGAAGATCTCGAAAAAACCTTCATTCTCGCAGACATATTCAGTGAATAAGCACCGAGAGCTGCAAAGTTTTGAGGAAGATAGACGATGACAAGAACACTGACTATGTAATATAGGACGACTGGAACGAGCTGGTCGATAGGCTGAATCTACTGTCCGCTTTGCAAAGGTTTGGAAATTACTTCCACACTAATGAGATAAATTCAATGACCGCTGAACTGAAGGAGGGAGACTACATACAATGAATCGATTGGGAATCGATTCATTGTATGCAACTACCGCCACCGAGAGGTCGTTATATGTGGGATGAAGTGCCTATTTCAAGCCGACCACATGCAGATGGTACCATACACTCGGGTCAAAAGGGTTATAAACACATAATGACTGTTATTGATGCATATAGCAAATTATCCTGGGCCAGGCCTGTCAAGGTGAAGAATGCACGCGATATCACCGAAGCCATGGCGGACGTATTCCACGAAAGATGCGTTCCTACTAATCTACAAACTGACCAGGGCAAGGAATTCTATAGTGCGAAGTTCAAGGCCCTGATGTAGTAACATAACATAAACCATTATTCTACATACAGCAAACTCAACGCATCTATCGTCGAGGTCGAGAGGTTCAACAGAACTCTGAATGGCATGATGCAGAGGCATTTCGCTGCGAATGAAAACTTCAAGTATTTAGATAAACTCCCAAAATTCGTACGCGAATATAACTCTGCAGTGCATGAAGGCCGAAGACATTAAAGACAACTCCTTGCTTCAAACCATATACACTTTTCTGAAGAGGAGGTATCCTTGCAGGCTTAAAGCCAAGGTTAGCGACCTGGTACGCATCTTCAAAAAGAAAATCATCTTCGAGAAAGGGTTCACGTTTTCCTTGAGGATCTGAATAATTTTACTAGCCATGGTGGTTTCTATGCAGAGGATATCCAGCCTACAAAGTTTCCAGATGTGTATTTGTTCGAGAAGGTGCTGAAACGACATAATGGATGGTCGTATGTCAAGTTATGGCGTTTCCCAGCCTGCTAAAATTCCTGTGTCGCTGATGCGGAACTCGACCTGTGAATACTAAAGATTGCAAATAATATACCTGTTAACATCCATTTTTTCCAATTGCATTTTCCCATGTTGTACAATACCGAATAAAATTAGTTTTAAAATATATATTTTATTTGTTTTTTAACGCATTGTCGATAAAATTTCCTGCTTTAATAAAATATTATATTTTAATAAAATTAATAATTACATTAAAAATAAAACAAAATTTAATATGACAATGTACGTACTTTGTTGGTATTGTCCTCGTCGCCATTCGGTATAGGTCGGTAGAATTCTTACCGAAAGTATATTATCTCCAGGGGCCGAAAATTGAGTTACCAGTACACTCTAGTGTACAAATGTGAAAAAACAATGGAAAATGTGAAATTGTGTGTACCGTATTGTGACATTAAAAATTCAAAGAATATATGTATGTAAGAATATATATATAGTAGTGGAGGGAAAAAGGATAATGTTGGAGGTCCCANAAAAATTCAAAGAATATATGTATGTAAGAATATATATATAGTAGTGGAGGGAAAAAGGATAATGTTGGAGGTCCCAGAATATACAACAACATGAATCAGTCATTACTTTTTTAAGTGAAGTGATCCCTTTTTCACTATTCTGCTGATGACGTGGCATTTTATTGCTGTTTAAAAATTTGCAACTCCTATTTCACGTAATTATGTATGGAAAGATTACGTAGTTGAAGTCTTGGGTGTTGCATATATCAGTGAGTGGGTGTGTTCTCTGGGTATTAAGGTTGTTGTTGCCTGGAGTATATCAGGCCGCTGTTGCAGTTGGACGTTTCCGAGTGTGGTCGCATCGTAGGGCTTAAGGAATTGGGATGTTCATTTCGCCGTATTGAGCGCAACGCCTGTCGTGTGGATATTGAAGCAGCCCGCTGTGGTCGCCAGTAGCTAGAGGAAGGCTCACACACACATGACATGTCGTGTGTTTGTGGTAATCTTTAGTGATGAGTCCCGCTTTTAATTGGTGAAGACGACCAACGCATTCGTGTGTGGAGATAACGTCGACAGCGCCAATATGAACGGTTTGTTGTTACACGTCGCATGTCCAGACGGCTCGGTGTTATGGTGCGGGGTGCTTTCTTGTACGTTCCGCGATCTCCGTTGGTATACATCATGAGCATTTTAACAGCCCAATGGTATGTTCATGAGATCCAGCAACGAGTGGTTCTGCCGTTTATGAATGCCCCTTCCAGTGCTCTATTTCAACAGGCCAAAGTTCGTTCTTATATCGATACCGTCTCAAGAGCGTGCCTCGAAGCTATAGATACTCTTTTATGGCCAGCCACACCGCCACCTATCTCCAACTGAAAATGTATGGGATACTATTAGTCACTCTACCATGACACCACCTTTACCTCAAAACCTGCAGAAAGTGAGATCGAATGTTCAAGCTACCTGTGGTGGATTATAGCACAATGCTATTAGGAACGTCAACACCGTGACGTTAGGCGGGATGTGTTTGCAAACATGGTCGCACAACGATACATCTGAGGGATGTATGTAAAGCGGAATAAATATTGTTCCTGTCAATCACAATGTGTAGTCACAATTTGTAGTCAAAATTGTTATTGGTGACTTCTGCTTTCCTGCCGAATAATTATGCAATCCAACATTTCCTTGTGGGTGCAAGTTTTTTTTTAATTAATGTATTTCTTACGATAGATGAGAACTGAACCACCGAAAGTAGCGGTGATTCGGAGCTAAATAATATATTCAAAGAGGGGAGGACGCAGAAATGTAATATAGTGATAGAGATACTATCACAATCATTCTGCTCTTGCTGGTAATTGGCGCTCTTTGAGGATAAAATCTAGGTATTTAAAAATATACACATATGAGTGCATGTTGTGACGACTAAAACACTTAACAACTAACCAGTTTTTAACACTTTACTGGTTTGGTGAAAAATTAAGCTACGCACGTAAGCTTAGTTCTTTTAAACAATTCAGTTTCTCTTATTTATTTCGAATTTTCAACTTTTTCGTGAACTTGATTGCTTATAAAAAAAGGAAGAACATTTTTGGGGGTTTGGGCATCTCAAAATTGCCAGTGGAGAGTAAAAGTAGTTTCAGCTCCGTCATAAAATGTGACCTGACTTTTGTTGTGACTATTGGGACATGGTAACACCATGCACAGGCGCATTTGCACCCAAATGTGTTGCTGGTGGCCACCACAGGTGTGCCGGAGTTGAGAGAACATGTTCACATATTCATAGCTCCGAGGCAGCTCGGCCCCACACGCCAGCATCTTGTATGTCCTCCGGCTCCCTGCGATACCATCACAGATACGTTACATGTGCCATCTCGCCCCAGCGTCGCTACAAAGCGCATCCTCTTCGCTCTAGTAATAAATATTTACCAAAGAATTCTGGCAAGTCCTACAAGACAAGCAAAAACGGAAAAGGAGCTTAAGTTACTTTTACTTTTTTAACGAGTTTTTTTTATTATATATATAGATGAGGGTAAAATAATGCATGTTTCAATAAAATAAAGTCGTTTTTCATTAGAATATCTTTAATTACAAGAACGTGTTCTGATATCCTCATTTAATTTATTTTTTATGACAACTAATACCGAAAACCGTAGCGTTACAGCAGTTTTATTAATTTTTAGTATGTTTTAACAANCCCAAATGTGTTGCTGGTGGCCACCACAGGTGTGCCGGAGTTGAGAGAACATGTTCACATATTCATAGCTCCGAGGTAGCTCGGCCCCACACGCCAGCATCTTGTATGTCCTCCGGCTCCCTGCGATACCATCACAGATACGTTACCTGTACCATCTTGCCCCAGCGTCGCTACAAAGCGCATCCTCTTCGCTCTAGTAATAAATATTTACCAAAGAATTCTGGCAAGTCATACAAGACAAGCAAAAACGGAAAAGGAGCTTAATTTACTTTTACTTTTTTAACGAGCTTTTTTTTTATTATATATATAGATGAGGGTAAAATAATGCATGTTTCAATAAAATAAAGTCGTATTTCATTAGAATATCTTTAATTACAAGAACGTGTTCTGATATCCTCATTTAACTTATTTTTTATGACAACTAATACCGAAAACCGTAGCGTTACAGCAGTTTTATTAATTTTTAGTATGTTTTAACAAAACTTTAATTTTTTAAATTTAATATTATGCAAGATACTGCTGTAAAAAAGAGTAAAGATAAAGTGGGAAATATTTCATTCTAATAATAGAGATGTTAGTAAAAAAATTTGACCACATCTTAAGTTTTGTAACATTTTTGTTACAGAGGTGATAAAAACTGTATGCATGGAAACCGATTTCACAATATCTGGTTTTGTTCCAATCAAGTTCTGATTGAAAATTATGTGTTGGTTAGTACATTTTCTTTTTATCACAATAGGGTTAAAAGTAACCAACACAAATTTCCTGTAACCAGTTGTTATCTTAAACACGAGAACAGGTTACTATTATGGCTTATCATACAATTTTGCCAGGTTTTAATTTTTCAACCCTTTCTTATGTCAGCAGAATATTTCAGCTGTTATTTAAAGACGATGGTGAGAAAAGGGTTGATTACATTAATCGGCCTAAATTAATCAGATAAAATTATTTCTTATAAATTAGATATTTTTTGTAATATTTTGTTTTACAAAAAAAATTGTTCTTACTTGTTTGAAAATACAAATAAAAACACGTCAAAGACGTTTATAGAGCTGCTTGAAAATCCCATATGGTACTTGCATGTAATATTTCGGTCTTGTTTCTCAGAATATTTTTTAAGTCAGTGCAGTATATATCCAAAGTGACGTTTGTTTATTTACGTTTGTAGAAAATATTTCATCTAGCCTTCAGGAAGTTCATCTACAATATACTAAGCAAATATACCAACTTATATCCAGAGTAGGAATTATTATTTCAAATACTATATCATGGCCACAAATGCAAATATATAATAATTTTTGCGTGAAAATAATGAGTCTCTGACAACTGCAGAAACTAATAAATCCAAAGAAATGATTTTTTGAAGTCCGCGTGTATATCAAAAGAAAAATATTAAATTGTATAAAATATGTATACCTTTCAACCAAAGAGATAAATGATTAATTATCTGAAGTTGTAAGATTTCCTGATCCAGATCGTTTACTATTGGAGATTAATTCCGTTTTTTAAAGAAACTTTTTTAACCAGCACCACATAAACAGCAAGTGACGCCCTAATAGCAGCCAATCACCAACCAAAACATCAATGCATTGCTGTCAGATTTTTCTTAACCAGTAACTAGTTAAGCAGCACTTTCATTACCAGGAAGTATCTTTAGACAAACAGCATGGTATTAAAGGCAGATTTCATAATATATGCTTATACTATTGGTTACATGACCACACGATAAATTTAAATACAAGTTTTTGTTATAGTTTGGTCTTATGCTGTTTTTCAACACACATTTCCTGGTAATGAAAGGGTTGGTTTGCTAAGTGCTGGTTAAGATATATCTGTTAACCATGAGTAATATTTTGATTCGCGATTGGCTGCTATTAGGTTGTCATCCATTGATTATGATTTTGTGCAGGTTAAAAGAAACTCTTTGTTAAACGCGAAAGTAAGCACCAACAATATACGGTTTCGATAAAGAAATCTTGATACTTCAGATAGTGTTGTATTATTTTCCTTCATTCACGAATATTATATGTGTTCTTGAAAACAATACTGATGCAATAATACCAAACATTTTGAGTAGTTTATGTGCCTTGTAATCCAATATTTGGTAAATACTGAGAAAAATTCTCATGATTATGCATTAGGAGTACATGAAAATAGGAGGCAATTATATAAGTATTTTATAATTTATTTTAGGAATATCACATAAATTTCAAAACATCATTTATTGGCAAACGTTTGTTTCTTTTGTCGACTTTATAATCACTCTAAATTTTTTACGTCTACGCCTTCGTGCCATTACATAGTTAAAAAAAAAATAAACGCGACTTGGTTTGCAGTTAAGATATTGTCTTATGATAATTGAGGTAAACATAATGTAGGTTAAATACTCAGTTTTCTCATAAGTAGAAAAATAAACGTATCTTGGCGTATAAACTGCTTAATGAAATTTTTTTCCAAGGAATCACACTCTTATATTATATTAAGTTAACATCACCTTTAATAATACTAAGCAGTTGTAAAATTTTATTTGTAAACTAAAAAAAAAAAAAATTGTTTTATTATATTTTCAACCAGAAATCGGAATATTTATTTCGCGTAACAAAATATTAGAAAAAAAAATCATCAAAAAAAATTGCTTGTCTTTGTAATTGCGTTATATTGACGAACACTACATTTTTACCATCGTGATTCATAAATAAAGATATTTAAAACCAAGTCGTAATAAATCTTACAAAAAAGGTTTTCAACACACTGCTAGTCCCTAAATTGCAGCATATATAATGACGTGGGTAATAAGGACAAGATTCATTATACAGAATATGTTTCACACATAAAATACGTGCTTATTATTGCAGCTTGGTATGACATAAAAAAACATAAGGGTCACAGCACGGCATGGTCTGAAGACGGGCGGCAATGCCGCTGATACATGACGCAGGATTATTAGGAAATTATTTTTGATGTCCGCCTGGGCTATCTCCGCATGTGCTGCTTCAATGTTGCCCAAAGTTCAACCCTTGTAGCCGCGCGTGTGCTGTTGCAGGCCAAACGTCGCCCGAGCACGCACGGGCCAGACGTTTAAGTTGGGCGAGAGATCCGGTAAATGCCCAGGCCAAGGAAGCAGTGTAATGTGGTGATCTTCCACGTGTATCACATGTGGTCGCGCATTGTCTTGTTTGTACAGCCTCAGGCTGACTTTGAAGATAGGGGAAAACAGCAAACTCCAACAACTCTGCAATGAAAAAGTTGCTGCTCAGCATACCAACGATGCAGACTAGGCGCGAGTTCGAACACTAATCCGATGGAATCCCGTAACATAACTCTTGGTACTGACCTGGTATGACGATGCATAATACAGGCCAGTCATGTANTGGACATTAATCCGATGGAATCCCGTAACATAACTCTTGGTACTGACCTGGTATGACGATGCATAATACAGGCCAGTCATGTATGCGACCATCGTGGTGTAGCAAGCAGAAGCGGAATCCGTCGCATTCCATTCGTTCCTTCAGGCCCGACGTTCCACACACCTTTTCAGCCGCAGGTGCCTGTGGTGAGAAGTCAGTGGCAGCCAGAGTAATGGGTGTCTGGACTTGGTGCCCTATTCACTTATGCTGCATACGGCAACGAACCATGAGTGAAGAAACAGACTAATGTGCCACATGACTGGACTACTGAGCGAAGGCGTTTGATGTGGCTATACGGCCCGTATAGCCATGCACACCCTAAGTCTTTACTCAATCTCGTTGGGTCAATATGGTCGTTGGCTTCCTTGACATTGCTTTGTATGTTCCTCCTTGGCCCACTTATCCGATATCCACTTCATCGTGGTTTCATTTCTTACAGCACGCGATACAAATCCGCCGTAGGTTGATCCACAATCCCAATAGGCCACGATTCTTTGCCGATCAAATGCACACAAACGGCGGAGAAACACAATGCCACTATATTTCTGCGGCTCCTTTACCTCCGTTTATATGCCCCTTACCAATGCCATCATTAGTGAACGTGTTCTGCCTCTTGGCTGAACAACATATTACGTCATTTTCCTACCCTGGTCAGTGCATCCTCTCAATGTGGGATCCTTCAGGTGCAGCCTTCTTGGTGTTGCAATTTTAATTGCCGCCAGTGTGATTAAGAAATTTCTACCCCATCAGAGAATGCTAAACATGGAATTGGTAAAAAGATAATCCTATAATTTCTTTAGTTTCTTTTAATTTATTACAGGTGTTTACAGCTTTGAATAATTCATGGTACATTTAACGAATCAAATCTTTGCTAGAGAATTTTTAATGTACAGCATTTCTTAACTACATCAGTGATGACCACCTCTTGTCTTCACAAATGTAAGCCGTAGCATGTCCACCAGATTGTTCGGGATCTGTCATAAATCAGTATAACTCGCTGACGATTTCCTTCATAAACTTTTTCTCGATATATGGCACAGTATCTGCTGCATTCAGCTTGACTGTCTTGGAAATATGAATGTGTGATTTGCAGTAGTATATGGTAATGGCGTCGGAACACTTGCACTGTTGCTTACAACTAAAACATCGTTTAGCTTAAGATTACCAAGTGTAACATACTAGTTAACATGTGAGTAGTTAGAAATAGTATGTTCAATGGCAGCGTCTGGCGGGGAAGCTGTGGAGCAAGAAGCTTGGTAAGAAAACAGTAAATATCATGCTCTTGCATTCCACTTCTATTGCAGCCATTTTGTAAGCTAGTACAAAAACCATTTGCACTTGCATTCCTATGGCGGCCATTTTGTTTCCAAAAATTTTCAAAATTTAATTTTTCGTAAATTTTTTCAAAAATTAAATTTTTTTTATTTGGAAAAGTTTCCAAAGTTTTAAAAATTTTTTTCAAAAGTTTCGAAAGTTTTTAAAAGATTCCATTTTTTTTCTCGTACATTCCATGGCAGCCAGTTTGTTGCGCAACATAGCCTAAGGCATGTCCCTACAACGATGCCACATTACATAGCCGCAGGTGTCTCCCTACAATGACGCCATATGATATCGCTCCAGGCTATGCACATAGCCCCAGGCGATGGGGGTGTCCCTAAAACGACGCCCCCATCGCCCGAGGCTGTGCGGGACTTGATCTGGCATTACAAGGGGTGCTGCGGTGATGCAATGGATAGAAGACATGCAAAACTGCATGATCTTGCATTCCATAGCGATGTGGGAGCCACGGTGGGGCGGTGGATAACTCACTGTCCGAGGCTGCGGCAGTCCTCGAACATTCCATGGTGGCCATGTTTTTACCACACAGCTTCAGGCATGTCCCTACATCGATGCTACGACTTTATGAAATAGCCCGAGGTGTCGCATAATTTTCGGAAATACACTGTGAAATTCCTTTATAGCGTCAACACCACATAGCCCCAGGCGACACGTAATTTTTCGAAATGTATTGGAAATTTGATATTTTTGTGCTACAACGCCCCCAGGCTCTGCCTTATTCACCTAGAAATTCTTTTTACAACGACAACACCCCCTTAGCCTTAGGCAGCGCATGATTTTCCGAAACGTATTTAAAATTATTATATTCTGCTACAGCGTCCCAGGCTGTGCATGGCGGCTCCCCACGACAGCACCAAGAAAAATTCAATTTGACCATGACAACACACTCTATCGTCCCAGGCGGCCGCATGATTTTTTTGGAAAGTTAATTAAAAATATTATTATGTGTTACAGCCAGACGGTGTGATACTCCATCGACTCCCCCTGAGAAATTCGTTTTTATATATATGCGGTACGCACACGACGTTGATCAGTCAGTAAGAAAAAAAAAGGCATGCACTCACACAGCAGCCGCACACACCCTCACATCCTCGTACTCCCAAGATAATGTGCCCGACCACATCACCCCCCCCCCTGGACACTAAAAAAAACCAATGTAAGTAATGTGGATTAACCATTTGCATATCAGTTCAATTGAGATCATGCCACAGACCACCATGCACACACACATTCATCACTTACCTTCACCTATAAGATGCTGCATCTCCCTCCATATTATCACCCACATGCTATGAGCATGTGGACGGCTCCCGGGCTGGGGACCGGGCAGTACACTATTCCTATGATGCTATCAATATATAGTCTTGGTAACATCACAACAATAGTTTACAGGCGTGTTACGATGCTGCTATTGCCAAGCTGTGTCGGGAGGAGGACGAGTACATGGGGAAGGGTAGTGGCTGGATCTTCACATCTGTGAAACGGGTTCAGATACATCTCAATAACCTCGATCCCCTTACATCCTCCTACATCGCCCTGCCTGCAGGTATTGCTGAGAAACATGCCATCATCAACTCGCACAACACCAACCTGCAGTGCTTTAAATGGGCGATCCTGGCACACCATGTAGAGGGTGGGACTCTGAAGCACGTCGACCGGCATTACTTCAGTCTGGAAACACACTTCGAGCTTACCACCATAGAGTTTCCAACCCCTCTAAGGCAAATAGCTATGTTCTACCGCGCACATAGTCCTGCTATTTTCAAAAGTGGTTGAATGTTAAGTACATGACTGAAATGTATATGTATTATTATGCTAGGAGGGAGTCTTTCTTCCACATTTCTGAAAACTATACAGAGAGCATTGTCCTGCCATTTTCAATTGCCTTAATTCCTGTATAGCTAAACCGAACTGTTGCTGCATTAAGCTTGATCATATCTGCTTCTGTGATGAGTTCAACGTAACGGGTAGGCAGTCGGATGCGAAACTGTTCATTTAGCATACATGTTATACACTTGCCGTATGTTGTCTCCGTCCTCCGGAAATCAGATGCCAAGGACAGTTTCCCGATGACGAGGTAGACAGCAGCCTATAAAGAGCGGTCCCGTTCAGCTTGTCTATAAATCCGTCCATGATGATACCGGCTCAGTACTGTGGTTCCCCTCTTCGCAGGATGTCCTATTTATAATGGCCGATGTTGTTTATGAAAANATTTGACCCTTGCAGCAGCCCCCCCCCCACCCCCCACCTTCTTAACAACTGCACATTCAGACAAAGACACGCGAGGCCCCGGCTGCATGCAGCACACACGTGGTCGTTGTTTTTTACGTACCACTCTCTCAACTTTCTAAACGAAGAACACCTAAACTCCATTTGTAGATCACACAGTTTTATTTTCGTGGTTCAATAAATGCTTAAATGCCTCTTTTGCTCTGGTCCGGCTACAAAGACTGTCATTCTCGTTTAACATTGAGTCAAGTACATCACACACTGTATCCTATTCCAAATCGCCCACGCTCCAATTGAGTAAGCGATAATATTTTTCCAGCCATATATTTGTTACTTTGATTTTCACGTCAAGCTCGTGCCATGGAAACGGAGGTAGGAATGAACTTGTTTCTATGTGCCCATCAATGTACGCTACAAAGATACGCTTACTAATAAAACCACGCTGTGAGACGCATTCCTTAAAGTTCACATACATTATGATGGTCGGAGAGTGAATCAATTATAATTGTAACTTACATCAGTATTTTAACTACTCTGTCCTGCACATTGTGTGCGACTAGTCTGTCGTGAAGTATTAACGCATAGGCTTGAGTGAAGGCTGGGATATTCTCCGTGGCAGTTATTTCAATCCTACAGTCCACCATGCCTGATTTGATTCTATCATTCTGTTTAGTAATGTCAAAAACCAGTAGGGGTGCCGTGTTCATGAACGCATTCGGTTCGAGTTAGGAGCATGCGTTTGCCCATTTTACGACCTCTGAAAGTCAGCATACAATTGATACGGGACCATATATGCGCCATTTGTAAAATCAATGTTTAAATCACCATATGAGTAAGCCCCCGAGTTAAAGAAAATTTTAACGTTCTTAATATTTACATAATCAAATTTCGAACAGCCGGTATTGATGACATTCTGTTTGCCTGTGTGAAACGCGACTATTATATATCTGGGTTTTTCACTCCTGAAACTAGTTTTAACATTCCAATTTATGTTCACAGAGGCCGGAAAGCTAGGATACGTCTTTAAACTCCATGTACGAAATGCATTATCTACGTTCCTTTCTTTTTCTTCATATTTAAATAATTTTACATGTTCAGACATGTTAACCTGCACGTGAGGCAGTAACCACTCAATAGATCGTATTGAGAGCGTTGCAGCTTCTGGTGCTGCGCCAGTGTCCTGGAGCACGATCGTTTGCGTGTTAGCCATGTGAATAAATCTTGTTTTGAATTTATAATTACATGCATATAATCTTCCTCGGACCCTAACAGCATAGCTAGTGGAATACATACTTCAAATTTATCTATGGCTTATACAGGAACCTTTAAGTCCAGTTTGATTCCCCAGCCTGCCATTTTGGCGGCCGAGAGTTGATTATGCGTTAAGATAGAAAGTTCTTTATGGTAGCCATGATTCCAACATCTCACATTGCATCTACTTCACACCCATTCAGTTCATACGCAATTCTAATTATCGTGTGAATTATTCAATTTCTAATGATTTTTGTCAACGCAGGAAGAGCATTACCTGGCTTCGTCAGAGTTCCTGGGAAGCGGAAATATGAATTACATGGGGCGGTGTATACATCTTGGTTTTGCACCGGGATCCGAACCTCGGACGAGGGTACGTACGGGCCTGGCAGATAAGGAGAGAAAGTGTGGATTTCAGCCTTGGTGATCGCGTCTTCGAACCCAGCTGGCTCTGAGACGTTTAAAATTTCCACATCCATCATTGATCGTTCGTCCCAATCTTCTAAGGAAACGAGCATTTTCAGATGTTAGCGCTCTGCGTGCTTGACTCGTACTGGCTTTAGGTTTGGTACCGTAAGCAACTTTTATTGCTTTTTTTATGGTTAATTTTCAATCCCATCTTTCCTTAAATGTGAGCATACCATTACCTCCTCGCCTCGAAAATTAATCAAACTATTGTCTTAGTCCACAATAGAGACTAGGACTTCCTGTACATTCTCCTTCATGACTGGAACATTAATGGGCTTTTTCGGAACATTCACCAGCTTAAAGCCTGGTGAAACCATCGCGGAAAATTCGTGTAGTGTCTGGCTTCGCTTACCGTTGAGATACGACCCGCTAACCAAATTGCAGTTTATTCTTATGACGTTCACAGGGAAAATGTTTACAGGCAGAGTAGAATCATGTGTTTTGTTACCCTCGTATTTTACAGTCAAAAAATCTAGCATAGAGACGAGTGTATCGCTTTGCGTGGAGTCTACCTGTGCACTGCAATACATCTCACTGCGTAGTGTATTTGCATTGCTACCATCTGAGCTGCCTCACATATTTCCTGGCAAACGACAACGATCGCGTTCCGCTGCAAGTGTTGTACAATGGTTTATTTTCAGTTTGTTAGTAAGGAAGTTGTTTGCTAGTTGGTTGTATCGAGCAGCACATTCTGGTATTGCATAGCATCGTTCATTTTTTTTTCATTCTATGTCTGGTTTTTAAGGTTATCCATGTTAGCGATGACTCGAGCTGTCGAACCTTGTGTAGGACTGACGATGATCGTTTATATTATCATATAAGTATTTTTACAGTTACAACGACTATGTGCCTAGTGTATGTATCATATTTGTATATATCTTGCTTTTTGCAGATATATTGTTGTAAGTTATTAATACTGAATTTTATTAACGTAAATGTTTTCATATTTATTAGGTTGAGAAATTATGGTTAACTATGGTTATAAGTATATTTAGGACTTTATACATATGTATACCAACGTAGTCATTTTCCTTGCCAGTAGTGAGTGATTCCTCAAGCATCCTATCGNAAGGACTTTATACATATGTATACCAACGTAGTCATTTTCCTTGCCAGTAGTGAGTGATTCCTCAAGCATCCTATCGATAGGGAACTGAGTTCGAGACTTGACACCGTACAAAATATTATTTTATATCTTACAGACTTTAAAAATATAGATTTTGTTTTTTCCTAGTGGTGGAGGTGAACCTAATATTATCGAGGGTTAAAATAAATGAATAACATAGAAATAATTTATACACCTTACCTTTATTTCTATACTTGACATAATAAGAATACATTATAATATTTGATACATGCTCAACATATTCAACATTCAAACGGTACATTTATGGTAAGTGTTTTTTTGCAAAACGATTCCTGCTGTGACCATTCTAGCCACTCTTATTCGAATATACCATACAACAATTAACGCAAGGGTTGCAGTTGCTATATTCGTGATGTTTGGTTATGGTGCGCTTACTGAATGGCTTGCCGCAATACATAGGGTAGACTGGGTACGGTTGTGCCATTTTGCATTTGATCGGCCATAATTTTGTATGTATACCATTTAGCTAAATGAAAAGTGATTTTTCGTATAATTTATACATAACCCTACATATAATTAATTAAAATGTTATCCCTAAACATAATGGTTTGCACACAGGAGCAAGTTAAGAAAAAAGGGAAAATGTCACAACCGACCAAACCCCAGGGGCCGTTGTGACAGTGCTTGGGGTAGAAAGTGACAGGTTTAATAATACTCTGAAATGGTTTGAAATAACTTTTATTGCAACACTCTAGCATTAATATTACATAATATTCTTTTGAAAAGAAAAGGAACAGAAAAAAGTATGTNGCAACACTCTAGCATTAATATTACATAATATTCTTTTGAAAAGAAAAGGAACAGAAAAAAGTATGTTTGGGAACACCTCAATCACTTATAACTAATAAGGCACTATAGCATTTATATACATAATAGGTAATTATTAAAACCAGTNGGGAACACCTCAATCACTTATAACTAATAAGGCACTATAGCATTTATATACATAATAGGTAATTATTAAAACCAGTTTTCACATTACAATGAGTCTCAAAAGCTTTGTTTTACCTAGAAAACAGCATAACTATGCATAATTTTTAATTGAATNTTTCACATTACAATGAGTCTCAAAAGCTTTGTTTTACCTAGAAAACAGCATAACTATGCATAATTTTTAATTGAATAGTTACCCGATAAAGAAGTTGAAGGTGGGGGTGTTATATTGTCAGATCTAGAATAGTTCTCTCTAGCGTTAGGAATTGATCCAGCTCTTTCAAGGAACGGTGAAGGGTCAATTTCTTCTGATGAAATCAGCGGCATTTCATCAACATTTACANAAAACCAGTCTTCACATTACAATGAGTCTCAAAAGCTTTGTTTTACCTAGAAAACAGCATAACTATGCATAATTTTGAATTGAATAGTTACCCGATAAAGAAGTTGAAGGTGGGGGTGTTATATTGTCAGATCTAGAATAGTTCTCTCTAGCGTTAGGAATANATATTGTCAGATCTAGAATAGTTCTCTCTAGCGTTAGGAATAGATCCAGCTCTTTCAAGGAACGGTGAAGGGTCAATTTCTTCTGATGAAATCAGCGGCATTTCATCAACATTTACAGCATTCTCGTCAAGGATCGGCATCTGCATTGCAAAAGGAGTAGTCTCTTCTGTGTCTGGATTTGGTCGGTCTGTTACAAAAGATGGTGCAATTTTCGTATTGAGTAATGTCTTGCCTCCCCCTTTCGGTCTTCCGCGAGCGTTGTCTGGGCATCTAAAACAATAAAATACAACTTTTACTTATGTCACAACCGTACCCACAAAAATGTCACAACCGTACCCAACGTACTTTTTTTCATAAAAACAAACACCATGCTAAAATGAAATAATATATGAACAAAGTAATCATTGCTTTTTATTTACTAATGTATATGTTATATACATAAATAACACTTAATACTCAATCTGCATATATGTAACAACAATTATCAAAAGAAATCGAACAAAAATACTTACTTTTGACTGTCAAAAACAAACGCGGGTCTCTCCTAGCGTACGCAGCGAGCAGCGGCCGACGCAATACTGTGACACGGGTTCAGACATGCAAGCCCCTCCCTTCGCCGTTACCACAACTCGCTAATCCGTATACTTTGGCTAATATTTCCACTGTCACTTTCGTACCCTGGCACAACCGTACCCAGTCTCCCCTACACTCGCTCGCCGATGAATGATAAACATGTCCTTTGCACTTCTTGTTATGTCAATACAGATTATCACTGCGGGTAAACACATAATCGCAGTTATCACAGTGGAACACTATGTATGCTGGGCTGAACATGCGATGGGTGCTTTCATGCCGACATGCAATATAACTATTACTAAATGTATTTCCACAATAGTGATATTGATATCGTAATACTTGCAACGTCTCTTCAGTATCTCAGTGCTTCAAATGGTAAGTCTTCAACCATTGTTTCCATCTTAATATTGTAGCAGAGTACAGGTTCGTAGTAGATGTATGTAGCACCTGTAACAACCTGCTTCCCTCCACCACGCTCGACAGCGAAATTATGTACATTTTACATGTTGCTTGCTTATATGTGCTTACAAATATTTTCATTTTCATTTTATTTTTAAATCAGTTTGAATCAGAGTATAGTCATGATGACCTTATCGTTCCCGCATTTCACAACTGAAATTTCTTCGTCTAACATAACGTATTGTATACGTTTCTTACGCTACAATATACCTAGTTTGTTAAATGTATATAACTATTTGTTTTATAAATATTTTTATATGTGCTTGCAACATCGTGTAGCAGTTATGTCTCTCTTTCATGACTATTGGTTCAAGTGACTCTCGTAAAATGGTAGACCTCTTTATCCTTGTGTGTGGTAGTGTTCTTTATGATAGGCTGCCAGCTTCGTCAGTGACGAGACTCATTCGAGAGCCTTGCGAAAAATGTTAGTTTATTTTATCCTTGTGTGCGGCAGCGTTCTTTATGGTAAACCGCTCGCGTCGTCGAAGTTGTATGACTGGGGTAATGAACACAAACATTCTTCAGTCAAGATGGATGATGCTGGCTTGACATTGACGGGACCTTTCCGCGAGTCTTGCATAGGTAATCAGAGATGTGTTCCTTCGATATGTTGGGAGTAATGTCTATGTTATGAAGTTGACGTCTATATCTTAAACAGGTCGACAATTACAGTCAACTATGCTTATTTGTAGGTATAGAGCATAAATGTCTCTGTGATAATTTTCGTTGCCGCGAATGATGTCTATGTTATGAGTAGGTTATATCTATGTTACGATTTTTGGTAGCTGTATCTTAAACGGTTTGTAAATAACGTTCGACTATGCTTATAAGTAAGCTTAGAATGTAAATGACTTTGTNGTAGCTGTATCTTAAACGGTTTGTAAATAACGTTCGACTATGCTTATAAGTAAGCTTAGAATGTAAATGACTTTGTGATAATTTTCATTGCCGGGCATGATACCTATGTTACGAATTTGAAGGGTGTATCTTAAAAGGTTCGGAAATTATAGTAAACTTAACTTTTAAGTATGTTTATGGTATAAGTGGCCCTGTGTTAATTGTCGTTGGCAGGAGTGATGTATATGTTACAAATTTGGTGACTGAATCTTAAACAGGTTGGAAATTACGAACAACTATGCTTATAAGTTCACATAAGGCTAAAATGACTGTGCAGTCATTTTCGTTGTCAGGAGTGATGTATATGTTTACATATTTGACGGCTGTATCTTGCGCGCTGGCCGGCGCTGTTCGAGAGCGAGTGTTACCACATACTACAACTGTAGCCCCCTGCCACTTACAGAGAATTTTTTTTGTTTCCGCTCGACAGCCGGTGGGCATGTGTGTGTGCGTGTGCACTCGCATGTGTGTTCCCAGGAAGTGTGTCGTATACCACCGCACCACCGTGACCTCCAAGAAGAGAGTTGTGTATCCACCGCACCACCGCGGCTCCCAATAAGTGTGAGCATAAAGTAGGGATCAGGGAGTCACTACGGGGACGACCTGGAATGCAAGAGCATTAAGTATACGATCTAGTAGGAAGGAATTACAAGATAATCGGATTTGGGAAGACTCTGAGAATACCCATCACTGCATGAGCATGAAGTAGGGACCAGGGAGTTGTCTACCCGCCAAACCACCGTGGCCTCCAAGCAGCTATAGTCAAGGATTCGTCGCGGGGACGAGCTGGAATGCATGAGCGTAAAGTAGGGATCAAGCAGTTGTTTACCCACCAAACCACCACGACCCCAAGCGGCGACAGCCACTGGTTGGATTATGTCGTGATATGCATAGNCAGTTGTTTACCCACCAAACCACCACGACCCCAAGCGGCGACAGCCACTGGTTGGATTATGTCGTGATATGCATAGCTTGCATTACTTAGTATTCCACTTCAGCAATGCATGGAGAAAACCACGGATGAGCTGGCTAGCTAGAGCGCGAAGTAGAGATCAGACGTGGCGCATAGCCTGGGCCAATGTAATGGGAATTCATTCAAGGGAGACCGCATGAGGGGCCAGGGAGATGTCTATCCACCCTGCTAAGTGACCCTCCATCGGAATCGAATGTTAGAGCATAAAGTTTGTCATGTTGTCTATCCACCACACCACTGTGGCCCCCAAGAAGCAAGTTGTGTATCTACCACATCACCACTGCGGTCCCCAAGAAGCGAGTCGTCCACCAGCTTGGAATGCAAGAGCATGAAGTACGGAGCAGTCATGGCAGGGATTTGGGAAGACTTGGAGATAACCGCCCTAGCATGAAATGCAAGAGCATAAAGTATACGATCTAGTAGGACGAAATTAAATGATAATCAAAATTTGAGAAGACTCTGAGAAAACCCCTCTCGCATAGTCCATCAGAGACGAGCCCATTTCAAAAGTTTCGCATAGCATGATAGGATAAATCCTCAATCCATCGAATCCTCATTGCCTAAAAAGGAGTCACTGCCACGCATCGCCTGGGGCTATGGGTGTTGTCGCTGTAAAAAGAATTTCTCGGTGACATCGGCAGTGCCTGGGGGCGTTGTAGCAAAATATATTTTCTATTTATTTCCGAAAATCATGCGATGCCTCGGGCTGGCTGTTGTAGTGATTTCGAGTATAGGTAAATGTTCTCGAACCGAAGACCGTTGGGTTCCTCCAGAAGGCTGAGAAGCATACATGTCTTATCGCAGTTGCTCGGTACTGCTATGATATCCCGTATGGTGCTAGGTAGTAGCTGTCCATGNGAAGCATACATGTCTTATCGCAGTTGCTCGGTACTGCTATGATATCCCGTATGGTGCTAGGTAGTAGCTGTCCATGGCGTAATCTGAAGACGTTAGTATCATCGTCATCGATGTCACTGATGCGGACAAGAAGCATAGTGAGCTGTGGCATGATCTCCATTGAACTGATATACAAATGGTTAAACTGTGATACTTATGTTAGTCTTGAATGTCCAAGTTCGGCTGATGTGGCCGGCCACATAGTTGTGGAACTGTGTGTGTGCATGTGTGTGTGTTCGTGTGTGTGTGCGCATATCTGTGTTTCTGTGAATGTGTGTGTACCTGTGTGTGAGTCTGTGTGTGCATATACGTGTATTTATGTGCATTGTGTGGGCATGCATGTGTGTGCATGTGTGTGTTAAAGGAGTTGTCTCTCCGCCAAACCACCATGGCTCCCAGGAAGCNTGTGCGCATATCTGTGTTTCTGTGAATGTGTGTGTACCTGTGTGTGAGTCTGTGTGTGCATATACGTGTATTTATGTGCATTGTGTGGGCATGCATGTGTGTGCATGTGTGTGTTAAAGGAGTTNTGTCCAAGTTCGGCTGATGTGGCCGGCCACATAGTTGTGGAACTGTGTGTGTGCATGTGTGTGTGTTCGTGTGTGTATGCGCATATCTGTGTTTCTGTGAATGTGTGTGTACCTGTGTGTGAGCCTGTGTGTGCATATACGTGTATTTATGTGCATTGTGTGGGCATGCATGTGTGTGCATGTGTGTGTTAAAGGAGTTNTCTGTGTGTGCATATACGTGTATTTATGTGCATTGTGTGGGCATGCATGTGTGTGCATGTGTGTGTTAAAGGAGTTGTCTCTCCGCCAAACCACCATGGCTCCCAGGAAGCGAGTCGTCTATCCACCACTTCACCGCGGCCCCAGGAAGGTGGAGTCGTCGTAGGGAGCCTCAGAATGCGTAAGCATGTAGTATACGATTTAGTAGGAATGAATTTAATGATAATCGTATTTGGGAAAACTCTGAAACAACCCCAGGGACCAGTCGGGGAGTCGTCGCTGGGAACCCCAGCTTGGAATACAAGAGCATGATGTATACGATCTAGTAGGAAGGAATTAAATGATAATAGAATTTGGGAAAACCCTGAGACAACTGCCTAGCAGGGAATAGAAAAGCATGAAGTAGGGACCAGTCGAGGTGTCGTGGCAGAGATTTGGGAAGACTCGGAAATAACCCTCTATTTTAATCCAAAATGGCCACTGGCTCCCCAACGAATCCCCAAAGCAGGCGGTTTGGCATGTCGTATATCCACTGCACCACCGCGGCTCCCACCGAAATGCAAGATTAAGTCCCGCACAGCCTCGGGCTATGTGTGTAGCCTCGGGCGATCTAAACGCCTAGCCTCGGGCGCTGTAATGCGGTTGGGAAGTCGTCTCAGGGACACAGCCTGAGGCTGTGTTGCGCAAAAAAATGGCCGTGATGGAATTTTACAGAAAAAATGAAAGCTTTTAATAAAAAATTTGAAACAATTTTTAAAAAATTTTTACATTTTTTAGAAAAAAAAAGAATTGAAAAAAAATGTAAAAATGTTTACTAAATTTTCCAACATTTTTCAAAATTTTCTAAAATATATTGAATGGTGACCCCGTGTCCCCAGCCAGCAGCCGTGTTTCTGAATTGTCCATTTCTAACTACTACGAACTGTCAATTTCTAACTACTATTGAAGTAATGTATCAAGGTCACGGATTTGTTACAACATCCATAATGGTCGCCACCGTACTCAACATGGCCTTATGTTCAACTGGAATGAGAGAGCATAAATACCTGGCCGACTTACTGCGACACTCTACATCCCAGAATCCGTGGCTTCAAGGAAAAGTATTGTACTTCCAATAGGCAATCCACAGCTGCATGTTCATCGCGAAATATTATTCAGAGGAAAAATTCGCCTTATGGTCGTTAGATTTTCCATTTTTAAGAATTTATTTCCCATTAAATTGCTTAAGATCTAACAATATTTTGTAAAAGGTTATTAATAAGTAAAGCCATATTTAGGTATAAAGTTCGTTCTGCCATATANGAGATCTAACAATATTTTGTAAAAGGTTATTAATAAGTAAAGCCATATTTAGGTATAAAGTTCGTTCTGCCATATATCCTTATAAAACAGCCGTTCCAAGGAATTCGTACGTACGGTAGTTAAATAATGGGAGAAATACCTACATGTGAGCAAAGTGAATTGCACTCTAAATTACACGTTTGTGAAATAATATAGCGTCGTTCTACTTCATTGAAATCATGGCCAAAGTGGATTTCAATTTCCACACCTTTTTTTTTTTTGGGAAGATATTTTTAATCTTGTCTACGTTTAGTACTAATGTTACCAATTGAAACCGGAAATGTAAAATGCATGATATATTTTATGTGATTATATTTTTTNTACGTTTAGTACTAATGTTACCAATTGAAACCGGAAATGTAAAATGCATGATATATTTTATGTGATTATATTTTTTTAGCATGCAGGAACGGTTTGTGGACTCCTACCTTTTATTGTTAAGATAGCTGATAGCAGGGCCACTATGGNATTTTTTAGCATGCAGGAACGGTTTGTGGACTCCTACCTTTTATTGTTAAGATAGCTGATAGCAGGGCCACTATGGTGGCCAAAATGTACTTTCCTGTGTATTTTAATTAGAAATATTTTTAATTTTGTTCCTTAAAGAAATTATGAGCCATTTACAGAAGGTATTAATGTCATTGTCAGTTCTAGAAACATATATCTTCATGTTGTTATCAAATGTGTTTTTTATGAAGTCTTCAATTCCTCAAAAAAAAGCAGTACACAAATAATACTAAAATATGGCATTTCCTACACGCTGTTTAAAAACATACATAAGTTTTATTTGCAGGTCATGTGTATGTATCGCAAAAAAACTGGATTTCGAAAGGCGTAATAAATAAATTTGTAAATTACATTAAATAATTTGTCTCTTAATTTGAATCATCTTAAAAATTTCCAATAAACATATTACTTTGATATAAGTGAATTAAATTAAAAGTATATTTTAACGTTGGTTTTTTAAGCATTATTTAATAAATTGCATTGTTGAATATCTATTTTGTAGGAAGATCTATGAATAGAAATGCCATGCTCAATTCATAGTCACATTTTAAAAGTTGCATTACCTGCCCTTTCCATTCACACCGGCAATGCCTGCTCGTCCTTACAGCTGGCGATGTAGCTCTACATTCAATACTGTTGACGTGAGAAAGAGGCGTAAAGAGCCGGTAACAGCTGCTCTACTACAGCTGCAGATAAAATAACACTCGCGGGGTGCTGGGAAGGGAGTTACTTTCCATGTAAGACGGTGCAAATTGAATTTCTACCGATAATACACTTCACTGCATTATGTTTACAATGATTTCAAAATTTAATTTTTAAGTTTTAAATGTTATTTTCGTTTTTATACATTAACGCTACATGCAAATAAAAATGAGTNTTCAAAATTTAATTTTTAAGTTTTAAATGTTATTTTCGTTTTTATACATTAACGCTACATGCAAATAAAAATGAGTGTAACACATATTTTTATAATTTAATTAATAAATTTTAATTTATGTTGGTTACATATTATTTCTTTAAATGTGTTTGGATGCCGTAAAATCGAAATACTAAAATCAAAATTTTCTTACCTTGTATACTCTACCAAGGGTGTCTGCGAGTGTTTGACATTAACTTTCGTGATGTGTTTTAACGATGACTGTAAATCAGGTTGTGCCTTAAAGTACAGTANTTCAAAATTTAATTTTTAAGTTTTAAATGTTATTTTCGTTTTTATACATTAACGCTACATGCAAATAAAAATGAGTATAACACATATTTTTATAATTTAATTAATAAATTTTAATTAAGTTGGTTACATATTATTTCTTTAAATGTGTTTGGATGCCGTAAAATCGAAATACTAAAATCAAAATTTTCTTACCTTGTATACTCTACCAAGGGTGTCAGCGAGTGTTTGACATTAACTTTCGTGATGTGTTTTAACGATGACTGTAAATCAGGTTGTGCCTTAAAGTACAGTATTAAAATTACTTTTTTTTTTACACAGGGAATGGCACTGACAAATTAAGAGCTACAAAATATTTTTAGTAATAACATACAAAACGTCGNTTTTTTTTTACACAGGGAATGGCACTGACAAATTAAGAGCTACAAAATATTTTTAGTAATAACATACAAAACGTCGTTTCAAATAGGAATAACTCATGATTACGAAGGCAGAAAAACATATAAAGTTTCCTCAACTACAACAAAATTGACTGACTTTAGGGGAGTTATTTGGCAGCTGTACGTACACAAATATAATTGGTTTTAAAATGCCGTCAGTAGATGTTTTAGCTGATGTATTTATGTTTTAGTAAACACAACGCCTTTTTCTGAAATTATTGAGTAATTTCCTTTACTATTGATGGCTTCCTTTGTCTAATTGAACTTTCTTGTGTACATGTATAATTTTATTAATAAGGCGACTAAATTTTATTTTGCTATATGTCAAGATCTTATGAAGAAAAAAAATATATATATATTAAACACATTTTTTTACCTACGGAAACGACAGATATTTCTGATACTAATTCAAACCTGTAGGCTTTTTTTTCATTGTGTGACCAATAGAAAATATGCTTCGCATTATAGATTCTTTAACTATGAAGCGTTATGAATAACAATATATGCACACAATCGCTTTGCAGCACGCAATACATAAACANTAGATTCTTTAACTATGAAGCGTTATGAATAACAATATATGCACACAATCGCTTTGCAGCACGCAATACATAAACACGAACTTACACGCAGTATTGTATTTCATACACAGTGCACTAGGAAAATAGGCTAATATGATTAATTAAAAAAATTATATACATGTGTGTGTGTGTGTGTATTTCTAAGCAGTGTACTGTGTTAAGAAATATAAAGAAATTATATTTTCGTCATATTCTCGAAAATTTAATTTTATGATGCTTTCACATGTGACACATAGAAGCTTATATGTATATTCACAAAAATAGTTAACTTCGAACTGACTATAAATCGAAACAAGCCATCTAGACCATCACATTTTCACTAATATTGTTTTTATACGGTTACATTGAATTAAATAATGTAATATATAATAATAATTACAGATATAACTAATAATCCTACATTCCTTTGCACGGATGCAGATTATTTTTATTAAGTTCCTTAAAGGTTAGATGGCAGGAGGGCCTTAACACCTCATTGAGAGCTATATCATAAGAGGTGAAAACAGAAATAAATACAATACTTTTGAGAAGAAAACAAATACATTTGTACCATACCCGGGACTCAAACCGAAAACACCTCGCACCGGTAGCTGGCATGCCGCCAACCACTTTACGGAGGTAGGATTCGCAGAATAATCTTCGATTGTAATCATTTTAACAGCAACATCATATTGAAAACAAGCGCATGTGAGTCACTCAAAAACATATCACTTTACGTGGCCTACCGTAGAACTATTTGTGTTGAATTTGGCGTCAATAGGTTGACTATTCCCGAAATATGGCATGAAACCTTATTTTTTCACGTGTCGTTAGATTACAAAAATTCATAAAACGAGTCTTTGAACACTGAGGTGACAAGAGTCATGNCTTATTTTTTCACGTGTCGTTAGATTACAAAAATTCATAAAACGAGTCTTTGAACACTGAGGTGACAAGAGTCATGGGATAGCAATATGCAAATATACAGATGGCAGTAGTATCGCGTACAAAATGTATAAATGGGCAGTGCATTGGTTGGGCTTTCATTTGTAGTCAAGTGATTCATGTGAAAAGGTTTCTGAAGTGATTATGGCCGCACGACGGGACTTAACAGACTTTAAACGCGGAATGGAATTTGGAGCTAGATGCATGGGACATTCCATTTCGGAAATGGTAAGGGAATTCAACATTCCGAGATCCACAGTGTCAAGAGTGTGCCGAGAATACCTAATTTCAGGTATAACCTCCCACCATGGACAACGACGTGTGCGCAGAATTGTCAGTGTTAAAATACAAGCAACACTCCGTGAAATAACCCCAGGAATTAATGTGNCCAACGACGTGTGCGCAGAATTGTCAGTGTTAAAATACAAGCAACACTCCGTGAAATAACCCCAGGAATTAATGTGGGACCTACGACGGACGTGTCCGTTAGGACAATGCAGCGAACTTTGGCTGTACTGGGCTATGCCAGCAGAAGACCAACTCTAGTGCCTTTACTAACAGCACGACATCGTTTGCAGCGCCTCTCCTGGGCTCGTGACCATATCGGGTGGACCCTAGACGACTGGAAAACAGTGGCTTGGTCAGATGAGTCACAATTTCAGTTCATAAGAGCTGATGGTAAGGTTCGAGTGTGGCGCAGACCCCACGAATCTTTGGACCCAAGTTGTTAACAAGGAACTGTGCAAGCTGGTGGTGGCTCCATAATGATGTGGGCTGTTTTTACATGGAATTGACTGGGACCTCTGGTCCAACTGAACCGATCATTGACTGGAAAGGGTTATGTAGAGCTACTTGGAGACCACTTGCAGCCATTCATGGACATAATGTACCCAAACAACGATGGAATTTTTATGGATGACAATGCCTTATGTCACTGGGCTACAACTGTTCGCGATTGGTTTGAAGAACATTTTGGACAATTCCAGCGAATGATTTGGCCACCAAGATCGCCCGACATGAATCCCATCGATAATTTATGGGACATAATCGAGAAGTCAGATAGTGCACAAACTCCTGCACCAGCAACACTTTCGCAATTATGGACGTCTATATTTGCAGCATGGCTCAATAGTTCTGCCGGGGACTTCCAATGACTTGTTGAGTCCATGCCACGTCGAGTTGCTACACTACGTCGGGCAAAAGGAGATCCGACACGATATTAGGAGGTATCCCATGACTTTTGTCGCCTCAGTGTATAGTCATATAAAATGCTTCCAATGAAAGCTTACATGTTTAGGTGAATTTGGTCATATTGTTTAATAAATATAATAAACTTATCTGTATAATTTATATTGCCCCTATTTGAAAAAATTAATAAATTACTTAAATGATATAACTTCGCATGCTTTACCGAAGCATTACTTAAATGAGAAATTTGGTGAGAATTAGTTAATTGTTTTTTCAAGGTATGCCATAAATATTAAATTTAATCACCTGGCACTATCGTCCAAAGCCACGGGGAAATAGGATCTGAATAAGCATATTTGATGCTTCTAATGGATAGGCCTACAGTCAGCAAACAAGATTTATTTGACTCCGGTAATATTGTTTCATATATATGAAAAATTATTTAAATAGTTAAGTTGGAGACATGCTGTAAACAATGGCAGATACAGTTAAAACATATAAGTTTACTTTGTCTGCTGCAGCAATTTAGAGCTCAAAATTTGGCGAAAAAGATTGTTTCCCTTGTTATGACAAAACTGTATTCATTCATGTGACACTATATTATAAAAAGGCGGACAAGAAATTGACTATGTAGACATATTTGATAATTGTAGTAGATGCCGCCAGATCACAAACTTAATTTGAAAAATGTTTCATGGTTTTGTAGATGTAGAATATTATGCCTAAATGTTTATATTGCCATTTTTTTAGACTAGTGTCTGCCCCTCTTAAACACAGCGCTTCAGTTTATATGTCCTACTATATTACCACTTCATTACCAAATTTGGTAGCAATCGGTTGATTGTTTCTCGATATAGAACCAAACATAGATTCATATTGCATTATATTACAAAATTGCGGCCAAAACCGGCACTGTAAACGTACACTTGATTGTTGCAATATATACTGCTAGAACACAAAGTTAAGATAACATTTGTTCCGTTGTTTCGTAGATGTTGCATAATAAACAAAAATATTTATATCGCCGCAATTTTGAAAATAAATAACTGAGCTTGCTTAGAACACACCAGTTTACATGGATAGTACTAGTTGCTTTACAAATTTGATAGCAACCAATAGATTGTTTCCCGAGATATGACAAAAACGCATTAGATTATCTTATAAAATGGCGGAAAAAAGAGCTTGTTTAATTACATATTTGATTCCTCTAATAGATACTGCCAGCATACAAAATGTATTCAAAATGTATTACTTTCATTCGTAGATATAGCATAATGTTTACGTGGCCACTATCTCGGAAATAATTGTATAATACAATCAAAATATATTATTTTACATGACCTACTGTACATAGGCGGGAATTCAGCATTTTGTTTTGTTTTGGAGGGGGGGGTAGGGGTCATATTGTGGTTTCACTGGAGTTGGAATACTGCCGAGACACAGATGGGTCAAGTTGTTCTCCCCGGCAAGTTTTTATTGTAATTATTTTTGTACTTATCAGGAAGGTATTAAAATTAGAATTTGTTCCAGTTTTATTACTTTTAGTTTACTTATTTCAATTTATATTTACATCTGTGAGTGTGTGTAAAATATTGAAGTACAGGAAATAGAAACTTTGAAACTTATTTTACGTGTTATGAATTTGAAATAGGCTACACATTTTTAATTCATTAATAAAATTGTAAAAATCCGGAAAAATTGTAGTATTGAAATTTACAGTCAAAAATAAAAATAATGTGTGTTTATTTTTCTGTGATCATTACACAATTTCAGTCTAGTTTTTATATTTCAGTGAAAATGTAATTTTCGGCTCCGATTTGCATTAAAAGTAGTTATCACGTTAGAAATGTTAATGTGTGTATCTCGTTCAATGGCTAAATGAGCAATACAAGAGAGCCTTTCTTCCTCTGAAGAATTCCTGCAATATGTTTTCAGCCGTCGCAGACATTAAAAGGATCGTTTACAAGAAACTGAGTTCATATGTGTGGCACGATACAAACTAAAGAGCTCAAAAATCACTGGAAAAAATTTTTCACATTATTTTCTGCACACGCAATCACTCATTCTTCAATGCTCGTTCTTCATAATTTCAATTCCATAACAACACTGCAGTTCTGCAATGAGACATTCCTTGTCTTGGTTGTAGTAGTTCCAAACAACATCTACACGGGACGAGTCATGTGTAATTTCTACTCAGTATAGTACTCAGATGACTAAGGACATCCAAATTTTTTTTTCTTATAGTGCGACATAGTTATTTTGTTAAGTTAAAAATAATAAGATCACTGTGTATTAAAAAAAACCGTGTTTGCATCAAATAAACTAGGCGAACAAGTTTATTCGATGTGTGAAATTAATGCATTTATTTCAGGGAACCGTTAAGTGTTTGAGACAAACAAATTCTGTTTATATTGGCAAAACATATCTACTACCGACAACAAGAAATTTCTGTGCTATCTGAACTGCATAAAATTACAATACTGCGTATGTCTATAAAATAATAATCTCTCTTACTTACCATTACAACTCAAAAAGAGACAAGTAGTTTGAGACAACTCCAACAGAAANTCAGACAAACAAATTCTGTTTATATTGGCAAAACATATCTACTACCGACAACAAGAAATTTCTGTGCTATCTGAACTGCATAAAATTACAATACTGCGTATGTTTATAAAATAATAATCTCTCTTACTTACCATTACAACTCAAAAAGAGACAAGTAGTTTGAGACAACTCCAACAGAAAAACGTCACATCACGTCACATACCCTAACCCAAATGACGAGTGAAAATATCTTCTGTGTTATTATCTAGCGGATGATGTGACAAAATCCACTATAATAGCTGTGTTAGAGAGCACTGCCGACCTTTATTTAGGTGTACTAGAGAGAACTACCAACAGTATGTTGAAGTTTAATTGTTTTGAAATGTAACTGTCTAGTAAATGGCGATTTGCGTGTTTACAATAACGGACTTACATATATTATAAAAGGCTAAAAGCTGAGGTCATTGTAATTTTAATGTGTTTTTGGTGTACCTATTGCAGTATCATTACACTCTGTACTTGTAGTCGCAAAGTAAGATATGATTTAAAAATGTTTAGCTTAAAGCTACTAATTTTTGGTGTAAATGCAAGTAACGATTTCCGCTGGAAAATTTGTTGAGGCAAAAGCGCAAAAGTGAAGAATTTGTTTTGTCCGTTCTCAAATTATTGGGGTGGCAAGTACTCCCCTTTGCCACCCCGAAATACCGCCTTTGCTACGTAGTACAACTTCACTGCCGGGTTTGGTAATAGTTAGTTTATTGTTTCCCAAGATATGGTATCAAACATTAATTTTTTTCATTATTTCCGTGTCTTGGAAAACGGCGTACAAAAAAGTCGGTGTATTGCTTGTAATAAATAATTTATTCTTTCCAAGTTTGGTTGACATATGTCAAATGGTATTATATAACAAAGTAGGCTAAAAAACTTAGGTTTATGGAAAAATTGTTTATCTCACCCCACCCAAATGTAATTTATGATGATAGATATTTTTTGAACAGATAATATAGTTTCAACACACTGAAAAGTTAGTAAATCTGCATTGTGTGTTCTTGAAACGAATTGTTTTAAGAGGGTAACATTATTCACAATTATATAGTCCTTGCTCTTTTCTAATTCAGAATGTATGCTTTACTAATCATCTGAAATCGGAATATGAATTAATATTGCTTATTTATATTTCCTATCAGTGGTAGGCACTATCGCGGAAAGCAAAAGTCCAAATCCGGTAAAGTCTTTCCATCTTCAATTCTTCCCAATTGCAGATATTTTTCGAGTATTTTCAAATTGATATCGGTATTTGCAATCTCCAACGTTCAGAAGTTGGTAGCGCTTCAATTATTAATATGAGTATATTAGCCAATTTCATAAATCGAAACCCGGACTACGATGTGGAGGAAACTGGCGAAATCGGTGACGTACAAGTTGAAACTTCCGGCTCAGATATAAATACATGGGTGAGATATTCTTAGTATTTTACCATCTTTTCGAACACAATTTTAACCCCCTGGCTAGGATAACCAGCAGAAGTACCGCTGGCAACAGTGCTATGAAATTGTGTGATCTCGGTTGGCTCCAAATCTGGAAAATCGTGTCTAATTTTGCACACGTTTGTGGTATCGTTAACTCAGCTAATGCCGTGCTCATCGCTTATCAATTCGAAGAACACTGACACATGTTGAAAGCGAAGTTTAAAATTCGGCATGCAAGAATTGTATTTCGACTCTCAAGGTGTCCAGTGCTATAGATGTCCAAGTTCCAGTTAAAGATTGTAACGTAACGTAACGACGTAAAGTGTATCGACGACTCGCTCACATCAGTTCACAACAATGCACGGGTCGATGCGCGACACTAAAACGTAATGCAAAATAACGATAGACTGAGAGAGAAAGGGGTTCGGTATACCTCTGGGTATAGGAGGATGACGTTGTGACAACTGAAGTACGTGTAACCAATTTTCTGGGTAGAGTGCCAACCTTAGCTGCGTAGTAACGATCGCCAAAACTGAGTACTAGATTAATGTACTTATTAAAAACCAGAATTATTGTCCCCTTAACTCCTCGGTAACTCAAAAACAGCGTGAAAACTGGAAATCAATTCCTTTATAGTGACGCTTGAAGGCAGTCTGACGATTTACTTTCGCACGGCCTCATCCAGACTGTAAAATAGGTATACCCACACACTTGGTCTTACCAATCTGACGGAACGTGTACTATTTGTACACCCAGCATCACAGTAATGTGGTAGCAAAAATACTTGTGGACACAACAAACATTTACACATATAGGAAAACTAGGTGAAAACTTGCTACTACTACAAAATGTCAATACTGGGTGACTCTGTTCAAAAAGTATCCCGAGATTTAATTGTGCTCAGAATAGTTGACTTTTCCCGGAAAAACTAAATACTTTTCCAAGAGGGCATTACAAATTCGCAAATTAACTGTAGCTTTGAAAATATTGACAATATAGTTGAAATAATGTACTTGGGGTAGTGGCCTCGAAACATTAATGCCCTCGTGAAAGTTACGAATTAATTATATTTGAAATATTCAAAAATCAAGCCAACAATCTTTAATATTCCTTGAAAATAATTTAATTGTACGACCATAAACAAAAGAACTATCCACTTCATCAAAAGAAAAAGGCAGGTAATCCTTGGTACCGACAACAAGGAAGGCCACAAACAATAGAATAAAACGTGGCGCAGGGAAAAAAAATTAAAATTACCAAAGGACTGCGCAACAAGAGCAAAATAAATGGAAATAAATATAAAAAAATTAATTATGCTGGGTGATTGTACATGGCACAAAATAAAGAAACAAATATATTATACAAGACGTACTTGTATAATCCATAAAATGTGTATAATCCCAGAGGGAAACCAATTTAGTAATAAATAATTAAAAACACGTTATTGTGGTTGTGAGTTACTGTTTTCTTTTAAATGTATTAAATGCTTGTGTTGTTTTAAAATATAAACAAGTGAATAATTCCATAATAATATGAGAGAAACGTCGCAAAGATATTGTAATAATTTATATGACACAAAATTCTTAAAATAGTTGTCAAACTGGATCGAAAACAAATAATAACCAAGGACAAAAATTATTTACTTTTATTATAAAAACTTTAGAACATTTTAAATAAAATTGTTCATTACGCATGGGATGCATCCCTAACATCTAAATGTTAGTATATAAACAAAGAATATGATCTCATCTAGTTACATGATAAAGATACGTTAATTTTCATATAAAAAGATTTATATAATTTTACTTTCTACCAAAAAAAACATGGGTGCGTGTACTTATGTACGCGCGATAGAAGTTATACTGCTTTGGCGTGAATAAAATAAAATTTTATTACGTATGCAAACCAGTTATGTAAGAAGAAATCTATAAAATGACCAAAGAAAGGCATCAAATATAATTAATCAAGGTTTGATTAACATAATTAAATACTTACAAAAATGAACCACAAATACTTGAAAAGACTTTAAAAATTTTATTATACAATTTTTTTCACTAAAACCACGTTCACTGTCGAATTTCGTTACACTGTGCGTGCGCAACTTGCGTTGAACACTTAACCTTTACCCTCAACACGCTAAAAGAAGTATAACTTCAAAAATAAATACTGATATTTAGTAAAGAAGCATCAAAGCGTCCGTTGTAAATTATCAGATAGCAGGTATCTTATAGCGTCCACGGGAATGGACAAGAAGGTATTAAAAAACGAATCTTGACTAGATGCCTTCCCAGCAAGGAAGGGGCAGGCAATGCATACAGCAACGACTTATGCCGGAAAATGGAGAGCTTCAGCGCATAGCATATGGAAGAGGTTAAGGTCAACATGCGCAGAGAAATTTAGCAGCAACGTGCAGAAATAGTTTTGTCGAGACGTGCACCCTCACAGAGAGGTCAAAACATGGGGTGTGGTTGTGTCGAGACGTGCACCCTCACAGAGAGGTCAAAACATGGGGTGTGGTTGTGTCGGGGACACGGCCGTTTGTTTTGCGTGGATAGGTCGACATTTGTACGTTCCCGGCACCACTTGACTCGATCTTATGGGGTTTCATGGGTATCACTGGATTGCTCTTGAGATGCTCTTTCCAACCGTATACGATTTTTGTATTTTGACTTAGCTTTTTGACNTCGAGACGTGCACCCTCACAGAGAGGTCAAAACATGGGGTGTGGTTGTGTCGGGGACACGGCCGTTTGTTTTGCGTGAAGAGGTCGACATTTGTACGTTCCCGGCACCACTTGACTCGATCTTATGGGGTTTCTGGGTATCACTGGATTGCTCTTGAGATGCTCTTTCCAACCGTATACGATTTTTGTATTTTGACTTAGCTTTTTGACGAGTATAGGACGTCATTGTGTTAAGTCTTTAATTTTTTTTAACTTTAAACTCATACAATTTCATCATAACCACGCAACACAAATGTTTTAACCACTCAATAGATTGATCTCGACAAGAATTGTTGATTAAAACATAAACGAGCGTCGTAGCTACTCCGCGTCAAAAGTTATGCTACGCGGAAATTATGAGACGTGGCGTAACGAACTCAAAATGGCGGTGTCCCCACCCCCGCCACGCGTGACGCTTCGCAGTCCTCACTCAACGTAAAAAATTCTTTGAACCTTTGGCAATCGAGTGGTGTAATTGAATTTCAGATTCGGAGCTGCAATGCCAAACTGTATCCCCCGATTTTGTTAACATTAGAATTTCTGGATTGCCCACCATGGTTACAAGTTAAATAACGTATTTACGTCAAAAAAAATCCAACTTCATCTGCAACAGCAAAAACAAATAAATAATATAAAGTAACACAACAACAAATTACGTCCTGACGACTACATTCTACGTGATGGCGAGTAATAATACCACAAAAAGGGCACTTCAGTATCGAATGACGTCATCACGGCCAACACATGACGTTCGCACGTCATGCTGGCAGCACACCAAGGACAAAAATGTTTCAAAAATTGTCTGTGAAGGACTCAGAAGTACGAAATGAAAGACGAACAGAAAGTTCCACAGTCGCCTCTAGATGTCGTGGGCTGTCCACAACAGGCGAAATGTGCTGACGTGCACAGCGTGGGCGGCAAAAATCACATGAACAAAAGCCATTTTTTTCTTTTTAAATCACGCGCCAAGCGGTTGGGATACGCCGAGAAAATATGCAAGAACTGCAGCAAAGGTAAGAGAGTGGCAAAGGTAGCTAACAGCATAACACATCCGGTCGGTATAGAAACAATGTCTCACGAAACACGGGACTGCAGGCAGGACGGGATTAAAAACGGTAGTTTTCAACGTACAGATAAAAAATTAATTGTTATAACAGTTACGAGAAAAATACGCAAATTATAAAATATCGATAAACAATGATAAAATAAAATGAAATACATAAATATCACCTTATATATTATGCTTTCATAAATAACTAAAATATTAACCTTGAAAAGTTATATCATAACACCGGACAAATACTAAAGGCAATTAAACCATTAAATATGACTCTCACGCGTTTTACTTAATTCAATACTGAAAAAGAGGTTTCAAAACTACGGTATTTAAAAATAGTTCTCTAGCAGTGACACAATAATAATATATTCGTGACATATTTTAAAACGGTACAAAATAAAACATTCGAATGTAGTTAGCGGCAGAACCAATATTTAGTTCAGGTTGACTGTACTAAATGTTGGGAAAAGTCGTATTCTTAAGAAAAACAACATGGCTGCGTGAGAAAATGTTCGAGAAGGTTATAATAACGGTGTTAGGCGCAAAACTTAATTTGAAATTTCTTAGCTGGAATTAGTAGACAAACGTAGAATCTTGAAGTTCCCGAAGATCAAGTACACCGAGGGAGCGGCATATATTAGGATGCGCAGCAGCCCTGGGTGACGTCTTTCCTATAAGTTAGCACGCGGCTTACGGTGATAACACACAGTTCAATGGCACCTTAACAGACGTCTCACGAGTTCTAGGTTACCTTACAGACCTACTTATTGCTTGCTTACAAATTCAGAGGTGCTAATTCGGACTTCCCTATGGAAAATCAAAATTTAATACCTAGCGCACAGCCCACCCCCAGTCTGCCTGACCTCATGTAATAAGATGTCCGTCTTCCTTCTCGAAAACTTAACTTCAGAATGTTTTTAAAAGCTGTCCAATCACGAGGGTTACAATTAAAATTAATTTGGACTGCCACTTAAAACCGTCCTGCAAACGATCAAACTGCAAAGAGTCATGGCCTTGTAAGTAAACGGACAAATTGTAGAGACAGAAAGACATATAGATATGCGGACAAAATGAAAATGATGTTACAAAACAAAAGTATTGTTACGGACTCTGTTTCAAAACAAATAAATTTTCCCAAAAAATTAAATACACCAAGTGAAAAATAATATTGAATACGTTAAACATAAAAATTACATGTTAGTGAAAATATTCATTATTATAGCTGAAATGTGTGTGTTACATACAGTAAGCACCGCCTAAATTCTGAAGGCAGTGAGTGCGACTATCTTAACGCAGTTGAATTTCCAATTAAACCATGTAACAGACGCACTTAACTTTCCAGGAAACCGCCCGGTCAAATATTCCGTTTAAGGTCTGGCTCTCCAAAAATTGGAATCCTTGAAAGTTAATATAATAGGAGGGCTGATTCAGAAGTCATGGCAACCATTGTTTATCTCTCGAAAATGATCCAACACAGGTAAATACATCGGGGGAATGAGATCCCGTGCGCCACTTCTCGTCATAATGCATTGACGATATCTGCCTCATCTCTGGCAACGAGCCGTGGACAACATCGGAGACTAATTTGAAGGATGTTAAACATCTCGTAAGTGTCAAAATGTCTCGAATTTCCCCAAAAAATTTCCCGAATTTCCCTCAAAAATTTTTAAAATTTTTTGATCTCATGCACAATCTGGATGGTTTGCACAATCCGGATGGAACCGGCTGAAAATAGCCGAAATGGGCAACCAGGTATGCGAGGCTCTAATCTCTGATTGGCTACGCGAGGCTCTCGTAATGGTCTCGTCTCTGATTGGCTACGGAGGCTCTCGAAATGGTCCCGTCGCTGACAAGCCAGTAACATTCAAATTAACTGAAGAATGTTCGTGATCATTGCCCCCTTGTCTTGTAACTACTCACATTGTATAAGCATAGTTAACCCAAATTCCGAATCTTTTGACAAATAGTCTCCAAATTCATAACATACAGATCACTCCCGACAACGAAAATTAACACAGGCTCATTTATGCACTATGCCCACTTATAAGCATAGTTGACCACATTTTCTAACGATTTAAGATACAGGCGTAAAATTCGTAACATATGGATTATTCCCGATAAAAAAAATTATCGCAGGGTCATTTATTCCCCAAACATACTTATAAGCGTAGTTTGTAATTTCCGAAACGTTTAAAATAAAGCCATCAAATTTGTAACATATACAACACCCCCAAATATGACAATTATCAGAGTCAGTTATGCCCTATGCATACTTATAAGCATAGTTTACCGTAATTCTCGAACTGTTTAAGATACAGTCGTCAAATTCATGACATAGAAATCACTCTCGACAAAGCAAATTATCGCTTGGTCAATTATGACCTATGGGGACTTATAATAATAGATGGTCGTAATTTCCAACCTGTTTAAGATACAGTCGCCAAATTCGTAACGTAGACATCACTCCCGACAGCGACAATTATCACAGAGTCAGTTTTGCCCTATGCATACTTATAAGCATAATTGTCTGTAATTCCCGAAATGTTTAAGAGCCAGTCACCAAATTCATAACATTGACATCACTCCCGACGACTAAAAGACTAAAATGACCGCATGGTCATTCATGCCCAATGCCAAATTATAAGCATAGTTGGTCGTAAATTCCAACCTGTTAAAGATACAGTCGCCAAATTCGTAACATAGATATTACCCCCGACAACTACAATTTTCACAGACACATTTATGCTCTGTGCATACTTATAAGCATAGTTGTCCATTATTCCCGAACTGTTTAAGATACAGCCACCAATTTCATAACATAGACATCACTCCCGACAACGAAAATGACTGAATATGCATTTCTGTCCTATGCTAACTCAGAAGCATAGTTGTCCATAATTTCCGAGCAATTTAGATACAGTCACCGAATTCGAAACATATATCACCCTTGAATACAAATATGATCTCAGAGTCATTTGCATCCTATGTGTACTTTTAAGCATAGTTGACTTTAATTTCCGAAATGTTGAATTTACAGCAGTCAAATTCATAACATATGCATAACCACTGACAAAAAAATTTTAACAGAGACATTTATGCCCTATGCATACTTCAAGCATAGTTGGACAACATTTTCGACCTGTTTAAGATAGAGATATCAAATTCATTACGTATGTATCACCCCCGACAGATAAAATGACTGCATGGTCATTTACATCCTAAGATTACTTATAAGCATAGTTGATTATAATTTCCGAACCGTTTAAGATACAACTACCAAAATTGTAACATAGACATTACCTACCCATAACATAGGCATCGTTCCCTACAACGAAAATTATCACAGTCATTTATACCCTTACGTACTTTTAGCATAGTTGACTGCAATTGCCAACCTGTTTAAGATACAGTCGTCAAATTATAGATATCACTCCTGATATACCGAAAGGGGCACACGTCTCTGATTGGTTATGCGAGGCTCTCGAAAGGGTACAATCACAGACCAGCCTACACCAGCTATCTTGTCTGAAGAATGCTTGTGTTTATGGGCCCGTAATACAAATTCGACGAAGCGGGCGTCTCATCATAAAGGATTCTGCCGTACACAAAGATAAAAGGACCTAACACGTTACGTGAGGCTCCTGTCTCTGACGCACACGATGAAAAAGGGACCTAACATGTTACGCGAGGCTCCAGTCTCTATCGCATACGACATGTTACGCGAGGATCTCGAAAGAGTATTGTCACTAA
Organism: Clitarchus hookeri; assembly: GCA_002778355.1. Classification (NCBI taxonomy): domain Eukaryota; kingdom Metazoa; phylum Arthropoda; class Insecta; order Phasmatodea; family Phasmatidae; genus Clitarchus; species Clitarchus hookeri. The sequence continues at coordinate 2,027 of NQII01005141.1, read as the reverse complement.
CGAAGGTAGGGATCTAACATGTTACGCGAAACTCCCGTCTCTGCCGCACACGACGATAAAGAGACCTAACATTTTACGCGAGGCTCTTAAAAGAGTTTCGTCACCGACGAAGCTGTTGGACTATCATAAAGGACGATGCTGCAGACAACGATAAAGGACAATCAATACAGTATCATTGTCACTACTGCGATTGTGTACTCTGCTACAAAATGAAAATGGGATTAATGTTGAAGACTTACCATCTGTAACACTGACAACAGCAAGAGATCCTGAAGAGATGTTGCAAGCATTNAATGACAACAGCAAGAGATCCTGAAAAGATGTTGCAAGCATTACTATATCAGTTTGATTAATGTTGAAATACTTTAAGTAAAAGTTATAATGCACGTCGGAATAAAAGCGCTCATTGCATGTTCAGCNATTGTCACTACTGCGATTGTGTACTCTGCTACAAAATGAAAATGGGATTAATGTTGAAGACTTACCATCTGTAACACTGACAACAGCAAGAGATCCTGAAGAGATGTTGCAAGCATTACTATATCAATTTGATTAATGTTGAAATACTTTAAGTAAAAGTTATAATGCACGTCGGAATAAAAGCGCTCATTGCATGTTCAGCNATTTGATTAATGTTGAAATACTTTAAGTAAAAGTTATAATGCACGTCGGAATAAAAGCGCTCATTGCATGTTCAGCCCAGCATACAAAGTGTTCCACTATAATAACTGCAATGATGTGTTTACTCGCAGTGATAATCTGAATAGAAATAACAAGAAGTGCAAACGACATGTTTATCCTTCATCGGGATCGAGTGTATGTATTGCGGCAAGACATTCAGTAAGCGCACCAGAACCAAACATAATTAAGACAGCTACTGCAAATTTGCCACTGTCTACAAGATGTACCCATTCATTAACTGTTGTATGGAATATTCGAATAAGAGTGTCTTGAATGCTCACAGCAGGAATTTTTTTCCAAAAATACTAACCATATATGTACCGCTTGAATGAAGAATATGTTGAGCATGTATCAAATATGATTATGTATTCATATTATGTCAAGTCTTTAAATAAAGGTAAAGTGTATAAAATATTTCTAGGTTACTCATTTATCTTAACCCTCGATAATATTACGTTAACCACCACCACTAGGAAAAATAAACTAAATTTTGTCAAAGACAGACAGATAATTAATAATTTTTGTAGAGTGTCAAGACTCGAACTCAGTTCCCTATCGATTGGATGCTTGAGCAACGCACACAGATGCACTCACTACCGACAACGAAAACTGATTTATACAAAAAAAAGATATTTACAAATATATGAGTCACACGGTTGTGGTAACTGTAAAAATACGTATATGATAATACAAACTATCATCGTCAGTCCTACACAAGGGTCGGCAGCTCATGTCATTTCTAACATGGGTAACTCTTTGCCCCCAGACATAGAATGAAAAAAATGAACAATGCTATACAATACCAGACTGTGCTGCTCAATACAAAAAACTAACAAACAACTTCCTTACTAACCAAATTAAATGAAACCATTGCATTTAGTGTACAATATTGGCAGCGGAAAGCGATCGTTGCCGTATGCCAGGGAATATGTGAGGCAGCTCAGATGGTCGGCCGGCGACGTTAGAACCATGCAGGTCTTGGCAAGTTGAACGGATGACACAGAACACTAGCTGAGAGAGAGTTATGTCATGCTCCAAGGTCACATAGCATCTGCTAGGACCACGATGGCCTTCAGCCATCTTCGTCTCCCCTGCCATCTATCAGGAAGGGCGACAACAACGTTTGCGCTACCGTTGTCGCATGGTAGGTGCAGACGTGTCGACATACACGACTCAATTCCGGCATGCAGAACACGTAGCTATACGTGCAGTACATTCATACAGATGCAAAACACATATACAAATAAAGAAAGGTAAAGGAAACAAGTTAGAAACACTCACCAACCAGCACATCTTGCACAAGTGTCAGGGGCTGTACAATGCTTTAGATGATGCTAGACATTACC